>NNCF01130942.1:32466-94619 GCA_002313205.1 Laupala kohalensis | reverse complement strand
GTATTATAACTCGCAGCTAACTTTTTATCTTATCTAGGAACTTTTGCTGAATTTTTTTTTGAATCCGCCTCTGTCTTAGGGCCCTTGATCGGAATTGATGGGATGGTCCCTTGCTTGCTTCCGGAGAGTAAATTAGTTTTTTTTTCACGTAGTCATACGCAGTTTGTACTGTTTTTTGACAATAAATTTATAATAATAATTAATAATTTATCCTGCATATGGGAAAATGTGACGCATCTAGTATGTGAAAGTAGAGAGCAGACAATGGTTCCAACTCTGATGCTCTCGTAAGGAGGCCTAGCTTCGAACCTGTGCTTGCTTTACGTTTTCAGCTGGATGAACTATGACTATTCCCGAACTGTTAAGTGAATTTAGTAAAGATAAAACAAATCAAAACTCTCTATCCGAACTCAACACTTCGGATTGAGGTTCAAAAAGTTAGGGAAAATAGTACACATTTTTTTTCTATTTTTAAATAACTTTAAAGTATTACCACACAAAGTAGAAACAATGAAACAAAATGGTGAGGTCGAGTTTTCCATTGTCCGAAAGGCTGCTCCTCAATTTCTTCCGTCACAATCGTCTAAAAGAAGAACAGTGTCCGACGAGAGTCGAATTCCATTCCCAGGATTTTCACTCGACGTTGTGTGGGAGAGAGGGCGCGGCGGCGAGTTGACTGTTCCCAGTATTGGAGAAAACCTTTATTCCCCCAGGCCGAAGGAAGTCTGCATCATCTTCATTTGTCCGCGAGGGGGTGCAGACGGGGGCGGCTCCAATCCGAGTGAAAGCGGTCTTCTCTCGTGAGGGGGCAGAGAGGGAGCAGAGCAGCACGGGCGGCTGACCCGGCGGCAGGCGACGACTTCCAATTCCTCCGATCGACACATTGAAAGCTGCACCGATAGTTGGTGGTCGCCCCAGAAACGAAATAAATATCTGACACGAAAGAACGGAATGTTTCGGACTGATATAGGGACAACTTACTTGATGGCGAAGTTCTGAAATGAATAAAGGAAGGTATGTAGCAACATATTTCACCTTAATCTACCATACAATAATGCCAATATTTGCGGATGGAAACACAATGGATTTGATGCTATTCTGGTGGAATGTTTCGTCATCGATAGATCACGTACACGTTCGAGGTAGCTGCTAGTTCGAAATTTGTACACTTACTACAATTCTACTACTCACGTTCATTGCGAGATAAATAAATTATTACTTACGGCCTCTTTCTTAGACGATCACAATTGCGTTTCTCTGACATTTTATGACTCCGGGCGAAGATGTTTATTAGTGAAACAACGTTATGTATCAATAAAACAATAAAAGTGTATAGCGATCGTCCCAAAAAAAGTCGGCCGCAAGTTATAATTTATTTCTCTTGCCTTATTTCATGTTGCAAACGCCTTGCACGGCTACTCAGACGACTTGCGAATGCGACTCTACTTGATCAAACCGTAAACGCGTGATACTATGGAGAATAACACATCGAGCCTTCTCGAACGTGACCGAAAGAAAGGAAATGGATTACTTTATTTCGTTCTCAGGCAAATGCTCAAATTCGACGCTGCTTTTTCGTGACGTTTCGGAGTGAATAGAGGTGTCACCAGGTTAGTTTAATTCAGTCGTGTTCATTTCCAATTTATCTCGGAACTTGTGGGATGAAACCATAACTCTTTCCCATACTCATGATTAAACCTTCATGATTATGTATATTTGAATTTACAAGTGATTGTTCGACATACATTTAAATATAAATGTAAATTATCGACATCAAACACGTATTACGTTTCAGGTGTCAGTTTTCAGTTCTCTTATCTATTATACACTCCTCGCATCTTTGATTTCGACTTGACGTAATTTAATTATTCCTGTGCATAATGCATTTACATAGATAAAAGATTTTTGACGTTTTTGAACCAGTGCCCTGACGGGGTAGTGAAGTAGCGCAATATTGTTTTACTGGGTTCGTGTCTCCGTCTAAGAAATGCCTATGGGAACATGGTTTTGCATCACTCGATCGCAGTTACTCACTTCTTTCATTAGTTCCGATATTTCTCACTCGATAATTTGACTTTCGCGCAATCCCATCCCCCTTCTTGTTAAAGTACACTTTTAAACTTCGACTTCCCAGTGTTTTGCAAACACTACAACATGTCCGTATTGTCTACGATTCCGCTCCGTTTACTTCACAATTGCCTCCATTAGATTCTATGAACTTGTAACCTTTCTCTCGATTTCTATCTGTTCCTTCTTTTCTTCTATCTCTCTCTAAGTTTATCCCTCGTCCTTCCCTCCCTTCTCTTCTTCCGAGATCCTCTTCGAATCCTCCCTCGTTGGGTGAATAAAAGTACTTCAACATTCACGATCAGTTAACATCGATTCTTTGTAGAAAAGGAAAACACTTAGTAAATAATCCACGAAGCAGAGGATAAAGAGTGAGTTTAGTAGAACCGAAAGAATACTAAAACCTGCATTTTATACATCTATATTTCTTATTTTTGTCTCTGCATCGTGCCGTGTAAAAATGGCAGGAAATTAGAGCTCCGCTCTCAACTTTTCCGCTCTAACCTCTATAGATTAGAACCTCGGGCGTTCGTACCTAAGCGATCGTTGCGGTAATAACAAGGAATTAGCGCATTTTAATTAAGTAAGTATTTAAAAACTATCTACGGTCAATATATCAATGTATTATCATCTGTTTGTTATTGGATTAAAATGTTCTTTCGTGCACGCAGAATAATTTAATTTTAAAACGAGGTAACATTTCAATACGATAATACGTCCTCAACTGGTAAATTATTTAAAATGCAAAATTCCGAATTAATTTCGTAATAAACGTAAAAAACGAATGATAAAAACAACAGACAAAATGTATGCTGCCAGGGTGAAACTAAACAACACAGCGTTTAAAAATCAATCATTTCACTGACTAACCAAAATATATTTGCAATGCAGCATTCGTAATTTTGTAGTTTTATAATTACATGAAATATTTATTTTTATACCATTACCATTTCAATATATTAGAATTTGAAAACTAATTTTCATTCCCTGTATATTCTATTTCGTAGGAAAATATTGTACGAGACATATCTCATCAAATTTACCAAATAAATGTTAAAAACATTTTTTAAATAAAATATCCTGACCTACAATGTTTAATACATCATTCATAAACTTGTGAATAAACATTAAGAATAATAATGTAATAACTGACGCAATATATCAATAAACAACATTGAAATAGACACTACGATAAGATAATCGGAACCCTCAGTGAAAGAAATCAGGGATAGTTTTTTAATCGAATTTAATGGTAGATTAAATTTGAACACGATATTTGAGCTTCTAATATTTATTAGTTTTATTTATATTTCGTATCTGAGGTTCTTTAGTTTCATTTTTTTAAATTATATACACGAAGAAAATATTTCAATGACTCAAAAAATAATATATTTCTTTATTTTTCTAATGGATGGTGTTTGACAGCCAGATTTTGCGCCGCCCAGAGAAACTTCCTGTCAACTTTTGAATTCCCATGTTGATTTACGTCCTCAGATGCAATGAAGGTAGATAAAATATTTCACTTAATTTACTATTTGCTTTGTATAAGTCCCTCAGACTTAAACATATTAAATCATTTACTGAAGCCTGCGGAGTAACATAAACCATAAAAAAAATACAGGTATATAAAAATTTCAATATTTGGTTCTTTTTGAGGATTAATCAAGATAAGAATTACTTATATCAGCCTAAAAACTATCATATTTATTTTTTGAAGGGCATGAATCATCTCTTAGATTATCGTATTTGACCCATTGGTAGTGACCTCCACAGTGGGCACATTGAAGTGAAACGTTTTCAACTGTGAGCATGATTTGGTTGATCTGTTTATCTGCTTATAAGAAAAATTATGAAGTCTCGCGAATCTCGAGGTGTTCAGAAGTGAATTTCTAAAGTTCTGCGATAGCCAAAATTACCAAGAGAAGTGTTGAACACTTAGTTACTTCTGTTGCTAATCTACTAGAGGAGAACTGTGTATGTTTAATTTGTACTGCAATTGCATCACGCCATACGCATCATTGTTTGTCATTTTTTGAACATCTTTATATTTGGATTCTTTCAGAATTGACGTTTACAAAGAATTAAAAACAAACATTCATTTATTCGATTCCATGAACATGAAATTACATTTCTACAGTGAATCGTATTATTGTTTTTGTGAAGAGAGGAAAAGCGTCAATACTATTAATGATTTGGTTCAATACTTACCCTGGAGAAGATGAGATTTCGTATATTTACGGTATTAGACGATTTAAAAATTTGTCTACTGCTAAATTATGCTGTTTGCATGAACTCTAATTTACTATGATCTGTCGAAGCGTCGTAGAGTAGAAAGCTTTTTTTTTTTTACTTTATCTCGAAAGTAATTCTACGGATTGGAATAATGGAGAAAACAAAAATTTTATTTTGAAGATAAATTTTTCCCGATTCCCTTACTATCCTACGTACACTAATCCATCCCTTTATTTGATATCTTCACATCTACTTCGCTTTCTGGGAATCCTAAGACGTAGTACACTGTCAGACTAAAAATTCTTAGGCAAATTTAACAGACTCGACAGATGTGGCCCCATTAGTGTACAGCAATTGGAAACACAATGTCTAAACGTTTCTTAATACAGTTGAAAAGTTGCATCAGTTTTTCCGGAGCTTTTGTCATTAAGATTCGCGTTCCACTTGCTGTTTGCAGACGTGATGTAGTAAACAATAAAGCAAAAAAAAATTTGCTTTTAAAGTGGCAAACCGGACAGAAAGTGATGCAGAATGCTTACGATGGTGACTCGTCTTGATCGGTCGTGTTTGTGTAGTTAGGAAAATTTCGAGATGATAGGGAGACCGCTAAGGATGATAGATCCCAGCACCGGCCCAAATAACTCGAACACCTAAACTGTCCACGCAGCGTTGATTGGTGACCATCAATCATCATCATCGATGTAGTTAATACGATAATTGTGGAGAATTTGGGAAAAACGAAGTAGTGCACGTTTTGTTCCGCATACGGAAGTAAAGAAAAATGCGCGAGGTTGCTCCTCAAGATTTTATAAATCGAGCTGTAAACTTAAGAAAATCATCACTTGTGACAAATCGTGGAACTTAGCTATTTATATTTTCAAAGCTGAAATTTAAGTTAAAAATGTTTTGATTTGACGATATCTAAAAAAGGCAAGATAACGTGGCAATGCATTCCAACAGATGATTTCCGGCGATTTCAGAATCGCACCAACCGACATTTAAGTTTAATAAGGTCAAATTAAAATAGTGGAAAAGAAAAAAATTATTGCACTTTCCGTTTTATTTATGAGCTCAGTCTGAATGTTTATATCCACACTGGGTGCGGGAGTTTATCGGGCACAGTTCTTGAGCTTGCTCGGCGCACTGATACCCATACGAGAAGTAAATAGCTAATAATGAATTAAATTAATGCTTCCGGAAGAGACAAAATGATTTAAAGAGCTCTACCAAATATTTTAATACCATTGACTTTTTAACTTCCGAAACCATTAGTACAGAGTTTTTGTTACGTGTTTTTGTCTTATACACCCCTGCGTGAGACACACTCGCCACCAACATCGCAGGTACTCTCCGCATACGAGATCAGCTGTAAGCCCCTCTCCAGAGAGGACCTGGGACCCCGCGAGGGGCAATGAAAGGGCTTAAGAGGAGGAGGAGAAAGCATTACAAGTTTATAAAAGTTGGTGAACTTTTACGCGAGAGGCCAACAGAAAACGTAAAGTAATATTAATGTGTTGGAAACATGTTAGCTTCGAGAAGAACACTACAGTCAAAACATTTGGCGCAGCTTTACACAGAATCGCATCCGGTTAGCGAGGAATTCTTTTGTAATCTCATTTACATGATATTAAATGGAGTACGCTCATTGGAATTGGGTGTTTGGAAAGCAGCTTCGCACCTACTTCAGGTCTAAGCTTCGAACTGTGCAACATCATTTGTGTTTCCTTGCCGAAGAATTCGACAGGCTCTCTTGGAGCTTACTGGTGTCCGTAGAGCTATATTATCGCGCTTGAAATTATGTGGAGAGTACTCGTAAACACATTTTGATTTCAGGTATGTTTGGAAGGATTGCTATTTTACTTTCATGATGGAGGTATGAAATGATTTCAGAATGGAAAATTATTATTTATGCCATTTAATGAATCACAAATTTCTAAATTTTGGCAAAGTAATGTGTAAGGTGTACTAGATAATCCTTTGAACGTTTCCGGTCTTGAAAGAAGCTTTGTCCTGAAAATATTCTTATGGCGTTTTCTTTATGGAGTTCATTAGTATTTATAAGTTCATTTCTTAACGGTTTCAGAACGTTATTGCATCGGAGATAATCAAGACACGGTCAGAAAATAATATTGCTCCTATTATTCTAGGGCTCTAATGACCTTGAGGTTGACGAGCAATAAAGTCCCACAAAAAACCTTTTATTCTAGTTCGTATGCTCAACATATTCTCTCAACTATCTCTCCATGTGTTTTCGAAATAATGAAAATTAACTTGAAATTTAACACCACATTAATAGAGAAAAATTTTAACGTGATGTGCTGCAGTTTTCTGCTTTCTTTTTGTTTTTGTACACTTGCTCACTCTTGAGACAAATCATTTTAGGCAGTCCACGGCATAAGTACGCATGAGAACGTACTTATGCCGTGCTCCCGCCACGAGCAACCACCCAATTCAGTACCTCTTCTAGTTTATTATATTTAGAATTGCCTAACACTTCATTTCGTTACAACGCAATGTTGCGTCTGAACACTTTAGCTTAACCATAGTACACCATGTTACATGATTCGACCTTTTCAAAATATCACCTACATTTTGTCATTGATCACTTGGAGTCGTCATTGCCATTTGAGTATTATGATGTGTTTCATTCTCAACCTGTCTTTTGTTGATTTTTAATAACAATATTGATGTGCTCCGTCAGCAATATTCATTCGACGTAAGCACGGGGAATATTTTTGAATATCGTAATACTACATCTAATATTCATATATGTATTCTGATATTGCTATACGCTTCCTGGATTTACATTTATATGTTACACACTATTGAAGTATGCAAATCTATCCAACAGCGAACTGCATTATTTTTCTTTTTTCGTAAATGTTAAAACTACTTCTCTCGCTTTAGAAGGAACCTGACATTTTTTTTACCAATACCGACTCTTCAATAGTTTAAAATTGTCAGTCATTTTTCTTCCCTTTGGGCTTCTTAAATTTTCGGGAAATGAAAGTCAAAATCGACCTGTTTTTAAAGTCATTTATCCGGATAAATGTCATTGTCAAAATATATTTTTAGTAACTTTACATTTGCTTTCATCGTAAGAAATGGTGGAAACTCTATATGTTGTGACTGATTTTGCAAGAACGTTGATGGAGTACTTTACTTCATTATGCAGTATCGTGGATTAAATTATGCAATTCAAAGTAAACATTTTCTTGCTTTAGACCCAAATAGGGCGGTTTTTTGACAGTTTTCTGCGCTTTCTCGTCACGGGCACGAGGAGGAGAAAATATTACCCCAATTACGCTTCGGCCGCTTTTATTCCCCGAGACAATTTTATCACAATTCAAAGCAGATTCAATACACCTAGGGGTCAGTTAAGATTGCGGAAGAATTTGAAAATATTGTTTTAAATGTATTTTTCGTAAATATTTTTATTACAATATATCCATCTAAAAATACATAATATTGTTTCATTGTTTATTTCTCATACCCAAATTAGTCGAATTTTTGGCCAATCAGGATCAATTCCGGTCCCAATTAGTCATTATAAACAAGATTTTTCTGTATTACAAATTAATTTTTCAATGAGATTTTTGACGTGTGTATCAACTTTTGAGGAAACTAAACCAACGGGAAGCTAGAAACTATTCTTACAATTTTTGATTATGTGATGGCTCAAAGATGTTTTCAGTCGCCGAATAAGTTTCTCGATAACTTTCGGTATCGTATCTGCATGAGAGACCAAATTTGTCCCGTCATCATTCATGAAGGAATTATGTTGTTGAAATGGAACTTGAGAATTGTATTTGCTTGAATCCACGATGTCATATATTTCTGGTAAATAACTTTGTTTTTTAAAGTTGTTTTTTGTTCCAAAAATTTGTAAAGTTGTTCAAGTTATTCTGTTACGGCGTTTTTCAAATTACATTGAAAATCGATTGACTATAAAAAGCATTAAAGTATAAAATTCACAAATAAAATAATTTGAGAGAAAATGCTTACTTTTAATTCGTGGAATACGGAAGAATTCGTGCTTCCCGGTCTTAGTATTCTGTGAATGACAACATCGACACCGAGACGATTGCTTCTGTCAGTTCGGAAAACCGGTGTTCAGATATTCAACGCTCTACTCCACAAAGGAAGTGCCATGTAATGCAGAAGGCTACAGGCTACATAGACACGCGCTTAGGGGGACCCGCACCCAAATCTTACAATTAGCAAATCAATAAAACTATTTCGAATTAATAAGATACGACATCAGACCGAAGACACACATCGTTTCGTTATTGTATTAGAACGTCATAACTCACGACACTCATTCACGTTTTTGTAAGCTTATATACTCTGTTTCCTTACAATTTATTTCGATAAATTTTACTAAATTTCATTTGCCATTTCAATGTTTTATTGCTTGAAAAGGTACTAAAGAAGCAGAAAATGAATTTAAAATACGTAAAATTTTGCAGTTGTTTTCCCCTATTTTTAAAAGCGACGTCAATAAATTGTTTTCAATACTTAAAAGACTTTCAATTTTATTATTTGTTTCTCATTTCTTCTAAAACTGTGAAATTCAATTTTTCATTGTAAAAAGTGGGAAACTTTTATACGTTTCTCTTAAGGATTTTAACCAATAAGTACTTTGAAACGCGAATTTCACGGTTAATGATTTTAAAATAATCCGGGGGTCTCCTCTGATCCCCATGGACGTGAGCAGAACTCCATACCCACCCCCTGCGCTACCCCCTGAGCCCTAATGTAATGTTTAACATGACCGCGTAGGTGACAAAAATCGAATTGAAAGTTGTAAAATAATTGGAACGATACATAATGTAAGAAATAATTATTGAACGCTACATAATGTAAGAAAAGTTAACCATACATAAAAATCATGCTTTAAAATTTCAAATACCTGTTAGTGAAGGGCACAAATGTGATGAATGTGTCAATAAAGCACATAATAAAATTTTTGTACTTTTTTGTTTTTGAATAAGTTTTGTGAGAAGTTTTTAACGAAGCGTAAATGAGAAATTAATTGATGGAATCAAAATTAATGCTCAAGTTTAATTATAAAATTCTGCGGTTCTCTCGTTTAATGAAAATGATACATTTATTGCCTTCAAATAAAATATAACTGAACAATAACAATAATGAAATATATTAGAAAATCTGTTGCCGAGATACATTTGAAGTTAGATGTATTACAAAGGGAATTCGCAAATAAAATCATTTTGCTTGTTCGTGTCACCCATTTCTTCCTGAACCCAGTTTTTGTTAGTTTTCATCAGAAAAAGGGGAGTCAGCAAATACCCCTTCTCGAAAAAGATGAAAGATGTAACTCGTGGAATTCTAAAGCTATTCTACAAAGAAAACCTACATATCGGGTAAAAGGTTTCAAGATAAGACGCACACAAGATCAAACAAGAGGTCTGAAATAAATAATATTTTATACAAGAAAACCCACCATAATTTGGGTAAAACTGATTTATGTCATATTACGTTAAATACTGGGAATTAAACGTATTATTAATATTACATTAGACTATTTGGTTCATTAAAGTTAAACAATGTTAATTTAGAATGGAAGATAATTTATGCTTATTTTATCACTTCTAGTGGAATTTCTTTAGAGAGCTGACATTAAAATTATCTTTAATTTTGAAAAACGATTTTTGCAGTAAATTTATATTGTTTGAGAAAATATAAGAAATGTCTCTAATATTTTAATAGCAATTTATGTTATCAGCTATTCTTCTAAATAGTAACTTAATTATCCCCCACGTGGTCATACACAGTTTGCTACTGCTTGTTTGGTAGTGAAGTTTACTTTATGTCTATAGTATACCATTTAGTCCGTGGTACATTTGATTGCATATATTTAATATAAAATATTCACAATAAATATGACACCATATAGTTATTAGTCCACATGAGTGTCGTTAAATGTATTTAAAATTTCTAAATTGATTTAAATCATCAGCCGTAACTTGAAGATAACTGTTGATAACATCTATTTCGAGGAATGCTTTCCTTTTAAATCGCTTCTCTCCAGGATATATTTGTGCTCTGAAACCAGATTGTAAAGAAAATAAATATTCATTAAAACCCATAAGAGAGTACATTACGTTATTTTCTCTGTGTATCTCGAATCCATTAGCTGAATTCTGTACATCCACCATAGAAGTGAAGATGTGTTTGCGACACTGTTTCATGGCTTTTCGGGCGACTGCAATGAATACATCCGCGACCGTAATACGACTCGGCGGAGGGGGGGTGTAGCGTATACAACAAAGAGCTGCGACGATGAGGTGACTAAATGGCTTTCCTGTCTCTTTGTCGAAGACCCTTCTGCTGGGACTGGGAGTTCTCAGAAGCTCCGAGTGCACCAACCGTTGCTTGGCTTCAGCTTTTCAGGTGTCGCGTCAATGGGTTGTTCGCTTTGTGCCCAAAGAATTATCATTCGGTTCAAAACGATTCTGTTGTTCTTGAGACGTTTCAATCCTTTATTGCGCTATATATTTTTCTTCATGCTTATGTATAGACGGGTTGTGTTTTGTCTAAATATTTAAAAAAGTTTGCTTAAGTCAATGAACAATAAAAAGAGTATCATTAAGAATTCTTGATCTTTTTTGCTGCGTGAGGCCTATCCAGTCATATAAATACTTTGTCTGTACTGCATGAAACAATTTTTAAACAAAATGAAGAAATAAATCACATTATATTAAGAATTCATATATAAAGATAATGTCTGCATCATGACATCGCATGCCTCCTCCTCATAATTCTCAAAATTTCCAAATTCCCAGAAAGATCAAGACCTTATTGTATTGACTTTGTAACATTTCTAACTTTGTAATCAAAATCGATTGTATTTGTTATTGTAACTTACATTTATTGTAGCAAAATATATCATTTACGGAGGAAATGAGCTAATGAATGTAGAGTAATGTGATGAGTTTTGTTTAAGAGGATCGAAAATTAGGATTTGCTTTTTTTCAGTTGATTGCTGTATTTCAAAAAAAAAAATGTAAAATGCTCTTCAAAATATTTTCTAATTAAACTTTTTTGTTTCACATTTCTTACCTACAGCGGTGGTGTAGTGGTAGCGTCTTCGCTTCCACGACCCTGCTGAGCGGTAGAGCATGGGTTCAAACCCCGTTCGGCCGAACTAGGTGGGGTTTTCAGCTGGGGTTGCCCTCACCTACTCCAGAGAAATGTCCGTTCGGAACTATAAATTCCCTGGTAACTCAACATCTCTCCTTCCCAATTTCCTTCCCAAGTCCATTGGTTAGATGGAAGAGCAGGTCTCATGACCTGAACCTCGCCAGAAGGCACAAAATAAGTAAATAAGTAAATACTTTCCAGTTACAAGTTTTCACTGCCATCCTCATTACATGATAAACCACTCTCACGCGTTTTGGATCTAATTCTTGAAATTGAGATCCCACTGGATCGAAACTGGAGCCAAGACTGAGAATCGGTTTGGAAACTTGGTACTGAACCGTAATACTAATTTCAAAATATTCGAACCGGAATCCAAAAATTCTCGTGTAATTTCGGTTCTGTTGTTAACATCTAAACAAAATATCTAATTTCAATCAATCATTTGTTAAAGTTTCATTTAAATTGAAATGTCGCTCTATTGACTTCAATGAAAACACGCATTTAATGTGTCTTTTAATTCATTTACTTCCATTTATTTTGTTTCATAATATCGGAAGTAAAATAATTTCGGAACATCAATTAAACAAACAACTCATAGAATTTGTCGTGAATCTTTCAGAGACGGAACCACAAAGAATCTTACATTATCGATTCTCATGCCGATTCTGTAACCGAAACTGATATTTATAAAAGTTACATAAAAATTCGTATAATTCTGATTGTAAGAGAACAAAAAACCTTCACTCAGACTGGATATTTGGTGTAAATTCTGTACATTCATTCAAGGCTACTTAATTTTTGTCACGTTAGAAGTGATAAAACAAAACACTTCACCCATACTTGCAGGTCGCTTTTAAAGAATTTTATTGTATGACTGAAGTACACTTTGAATCATCATAATTATTACCAAACAGGTGATGGATGATTCTGACAATTTGCGATAGTTTTAGGGGAAATAAAATCACTGATAGAAAACGAACGATTTTATATATCAAAAACTGATTACGTTTCTCCGTGCAAAATCGACGACTTCTCTTTCGAAACTGTGTAACATTTTCCAGCCAGGACTTGGATGACAACTAGAGAACAGTCCAAAACATCGTTAAGGGATAATCCAAGGCGCAAGCAATTTAACAATTATCTGGGCAGCATGTAAATCGTTTTTATTTTGTTCATTTTTATTACTAGTTTTTTGGTTTTCAAGGAATCGGAATCGAGATTCGAGGTTTGACACCGAGGTCAGAATGAGAGTCGCAAAGTTTTGGAATCAGTAATAAGTTGTACGAACCTTATGTGTTTGCATTTATATATTTTTTATATCCTGATGATTTTCTTTTCAGGTGGGTGATGATTAAGATCGCATAGCGAAAGTACCATGATTTTTTACAATTTTACTAAAAGCTCCGCAGAGAATAAGTTTGACACAAGCTGATTAAAATAATTCTAGTGTTCTTTTTAAATAATAACGAAACAATGCGTCCCTTTTATCTCGTATATTTTAATTTGTAGTAGAGGAAAGTGGAAGAACAGCAAAAAATGTTGCCCTGCGGTTTTATTTCCTTGAATTCATTACTAAATATGAAAATGAGTGAAAGTGGATAAAGATCAGCAAGGGAATGTAGATTCAGCTCGTAACTCTCTCCCAAAAGGTTAACACGGTAATGAGAGATTACCGAGCTTGCTCTTGGTTATTATGCTTCTTTGCAAAATGGCTTCTGCATTTCGCTAGTTGAGGGATAGGCAAATCTCGTTGAGACTGTGGGGCTGGGGATGTCGAATGAGATTTGATGGAGAGCTGGACAGAGGTAGGCATCCACCGGGTCACAGTACATCCGTGGTCCTCGCTCTTCGATGAAGCTGGCCCAGTTCATCCGAGACATTCTAATATGATTTTATATTGAGGGAAAGGATGAAAAAGACACGGTTAATGCTATAGACGGCATCATAATGAAATGGCTAATGAGGTCGGAGATGGGTGAAAAACTGGATTTTAGAAATGAGATGTTCTCATCAGGCCGGTAGCTGTGCAGATGGTTAAACGGACAAGGTGGTTTCGTGAACGAGACGATATAGCAGAATATTTAGTTATACGCATGAGCTGTATTTTTTCATTTGTTCAAATCGCATGGCGAGTGAATTTAGTGGCTGCCAACTGCGGTAATTAGTGTTTGGGAGGACAGGTAATTGAGAAGACTGATGAATGTGCGTATTGGGTACTGGAGCAGCTGAGATCGAATGCTGCTGACGCAGGGTATAGGTGAGGTAACGCATGAATGGTATAAGCGTGAGACTTGCAACCCGTGTGAGGAATGATGTTAGCAAATGAATCCATATAGATGGAACAAATGAAGGTGTGAAGGGAGCAGTCAAGCGAAATGAGGTGAGCAAGGGATGGCGGGGTACACGTTTCTGTCTTTGTGCAACGGAAAGCGGAATAGCGGACTCCACCCACAGCGACCTCCATCGCCGGTGGGCGCACCACAAACCGAGCGTGGGAGAGGATATCGGATGGCAAACCCGCGTTGTGCTTTCCGCTCTGTTTTGCCTTTACATGACAGATACACCCACGGTGCAGACGACTCTCCAAAAATCCTAATTGAATGTGACCGTCTTTATTTATCTTTACAGTTCAATAATTATGCCCGTATACAGTAAATTATAAGCGTCGCTAATATTCAAATTATGTAATACTGTATTTTCATTTCTAATAGTCCATTTAAGTCTTGTAACGTACCGAGTAAATTCAACTGATATAACGATTTCCGTGTCTCATAACAACCTTCATTTTGTGCGACTACTCGAACCCATCTGACATTCTGACTGTGGCGTTCGGGCGCAACATCGGGTGTGCTGCGTTAAATTGTTAGTGGGCCATTGTATTGTCGTTAGATTTGCATTACATAACCTTCGCGCGCTTCTGATAGGAGAAAATTATAATGCTACGATGCTTCCATTGTCATACACATCGTCCACAGGAACAATCTGGAACCTTGTTATCATAGAGTAAGAACGAGCGTGAAAAACTTACAAATAATAAAAATGTTACCATATTATTTTACTGTGTCGTAAACTAAATTCCTAACATTGTTTTTTCGAGACAGAAAACTTTCTCTTAAATATTTCCCAAGTCCATTCTCTCAAATCAAAAAAGAGGATAAGGAGAAATTTTAAATAACAAATCTCACCCCCACAGAAGTAAAATAGCATTAATCCCATGACTTATCTATCACAAGTTCTATGTATAAGAGATGCTGCCCCATTAATTATTAACTATTTACCCCATCTATTTGTTGAAAAACATTTTTAAATTTCCCATGTCGAATACCATGAATTGTCAGTCTAATTATGGGTTTTCAGTATTAATATATTTGCTTCCTTTGTTCTTTCGTCATCTCTCTTGAATCTCCTCCTGAAGGTCCAATTCCCCTTTCTTCTTCTACAGTCGCGATCTGATCGTCGACAGAAAGCACGGCTGCCTCGAAGCACCGCCGTCGGCTTGATGGCATCCTGCCACACGAAATCTGTAGTGGCACTCATGTCCACTGCGGGCCACGATCTATCACTGTAATTAATGACCGGAAGAACCATTAATTGTGGCATTCGCACACGTTCCGGTTTTACGTGAAACGAGCATGCTGTTGTCGTTGGACGAGGTTTTATTTGCTTCGTTGTCTGTTGGTATTCGATTCGCAGCTGCCAATTGGACACATGGCTGCTTGCAGGACCGATAACTCGATTTTCCACAGCTGCCTGCGGATACGCTGCTAGTTGTCACGCACCACGGACCAATGATTAGATCGGGAATATTTGTTTAATATATTCATATTTCTTGAATTTCGGCTTTTGAGATCTGTTGTAAAAGAAACATCATGTGAAGAGATATGATGCATTTGACTCCTTTGATTATCACAATTACTATTCGCACTGGCAAGCTTAAAATATTTCCTTTGAAATACCTGACTCTTCTAGTAGGGAAACGTCGCTAAGCTTATTTCTAAAATGTAATATTTTTGAACATATCCCTCTTTCTCTCGTCATCATTAACCAATTGTGAAAAATGAGAAATAATTCCAGAGAATATTGCCTCGACGTTGTAAGGATCCTTGTCTTTCATCGTAACTAAGCACTATTCTTAAATGTCTATTTTTATACCAATTGAATTGGAGATACTACTTACGGGTCGATAAACTTCGATAATAACAAATGAATTATACTGTAATCATTGCACCAAAATAATTAAAATACGTTTAATATTAGGTTTATTATATCTATTTCCCTTAAGACGAAATACAGGGTAACAGTTGTATATAGTGGGTAAGTGTTGGATACACATACTGGTTGGTACACTCGTGTTAATACGAAACCTAATGCTGCTTTGCTATTGAGAGCGCAATGATTCTGAACTATTACAGCGTTTGTTGGGGGAAAACTCAAGATAAGCAGTTGTTCAGACATTTTTCAGATATTGGACAATTAGCCAAGTAAGCAATCTGTGGTCTATATGTTCTTTGAGCCAATTGAGTGACATATCTCGATTTGAGCTTCTACGAACTTTATTACACCAGAACAGCATCAAATAACCTGTCATGACGAGTAGGACGGGCGATTGATACAGGCTGAAACTGTGACGTCTCGCTATCGATCGATCCAGTGAACCAGAGCTAGTGTGCGAGCCCTTCGTCGCTAGGAGGTAGCCTCCGACGAGCGACCGCTCTTACTGCAATTCACTCGACGAGTCATTACATCACTTCTCACCTAGCGCCAGCGCGGTTCTCCGAAGTGAGCTCTGAAATGGGGACACTCGCTCACTTGCAACAAGTCATCTACAGGCAAGCACGGACGAGCGTCCTCTCTTTCAACAACTTCACTGTCAAACCGCTCCACACACCGCAGCATAGTTGGCCGCGAACTGCACTCTAGCCGTTCAACTCAAAATCATCAAACAAACGTCATCCAAGCTGAATCTCTGAAGAAGCGGATCGGCGTACCTCATCCCAGTATCTCACTGGAATTTCATCTTCGTATTCTTTCATTACTTTCATGTTTCATGTCATTAAACTAATTTGTTAACACGTCCAGGGTTTAAACACATCTCATCTACCTTCCTCATGTTTTGTAATTTGCCTGCACATTTATGGTCCTTCGAACCCGAACCTCATCTTACATGTACAAGAGATTTCACCTCAAATTTCTGTACAGCAGTGTCATTGTATTATATAATAAATATTATTCTTACAAATTCTGATTTCGTATCAGAGAGTTTTGTAATGAAAATCTACGTGAACCAGAGTGCGAAGCGCATCATCGTGTAAATACGCCTTCTTCGATTTCATAAAAGTGGTATTGTATTCCTCATCAAAATTGTCTTTGATGCAGGAAACAAGTGCGGGTACCATTGAGAACAGTGGAGCACTCGTGTTAATTGCTGCCTCGTGGAAGGAACTCCAGAAGCATTTCATCCATGAGATGATATGCGGCTTAGGCAACTCTTCTGGTGGGAGGATACGAGGATTGCGTTGCCGCTGCTCAAAGGGGGCTCTGAAGCGCGAGGGTTTTGAGGGAGGGTCCGTCACTGCAGCGCGGAACGTGGGGACAAACGGACAAAGGGGAAACGCGTGGAAGGAACACACCGAAAGGAAGAAACTGAAACAGTTGAACACGGCCATTAGGTAATGCCACAATTGTATTCACTTCTCGTGGGAATATTTGAAAGCACGAGGCTGGATCCCGTCTAATCGGGCAATCTAATTTTCTTTGTTCCACATCCGTGGCGTTTGGGGGAAGCGTACTGAAATTAATCTCGTTTGGTGCGCTCCAAAATTAAGTTTTGATTGTAAAATTAAGGCATGAAACTTTCAAAATTTACTTTGTATCAACACCAGCTGTAACTCTTTCCAATGACTTACATTTCAATGACAACTCCGAAGCCTCCAGTCCTCCAATTCAAGTTCAGTCATTAGGTTTCATTTAACTTCATCTTATGTCGAGTTATGCCTTGTGTTCTTTCTTCCTAGTAGTTTCATTGTTATCGGTGCTAAGTCGTTTAGAAAGAACCATTTTGGATTAATGAACTGATGCGGAAAATTTTCATGGATTTGTAAGAAATATCATTCAATATGTATTTTTTGTCCGTAATAAAATGAAGACTGAGAAAGGTGTATGGGAAAATTTTGCACCTCTAGTATTTTCCATTTCTCAAGTTTGAAGCGAATTCGGCATCCTTCCACTCACGTGAAATATTCAACCAGGGAATAATCTGGGAACTGATGGGATGATGATAATCATATTTCGCATTGCAGTTTCTCTCTTCCCTCGACTTCTACAGGGACACCCTTAAGTACAAACATGCATTTGTCTCGATGCATCCAGAATCGGGAACTTGGGATGCCTCTACTCACACTTAAAAGTCTTAGGAGTCGATTACATATCAACGATAACATGAATAATCCTACCAATCTTTAATTAATGAGCGTCCACATTATAGTTAAAAGATTCCATGTTGACGAATTATGTTTCTCCGAACATAATTCAATTAGTGTGTTTTCTTAGCAATTTTAATTTTTTTCTTTATGTCCACAACATTTTAAATTATACCTTTGTCTATAGATTGCTCCAAAATAACATGCATAGAAAAACTGAAATGAAGATTCTAAAATGATGAAACTATTGCACATTTGTTAAAAATATATTACGTTTTCGAATACAATTGTCAAGCACCCCTAGTTCACAAGTCATTTTTCTAAAATCTATTATGTAAAATAGATTCTGATTCACAAAATATCCATGGATTGGGAATATTGGGAGTCGGAGTGCTCATCAAGTTTTATATCACAAGATATGTGATTTTATTCACAGAATGATATTTTTTAATTTGTCCGAAAATTTTCAACATGGATTAAAATCAGAAGTGATCTAGATTATCAAAAATTCAGATCAAAAGGAATTTGCTGAGGGCATAAAACCACACGAAGGTTACGTCAATGTGTCATTTATTTCGGTACAACAGAGTCACAAACTTAAAAAGTTTCATATAACTCCAAGAATCATTTTAAATTCTTCAGCATCGAATAATTTCCAGATTTATTTTTGTTCATGCTCGTCTGATTGTCTTTGGAATGATGAGAATCGTCAATTATAAAATATCTCTGGAACGATAAATCTCACGACTTACCGGGAAGGATGCAGGAACTGGTTACTATTTCCCATTTTTTGGACATCGCAATGTATAACAGTTTTTATATTGTTCATGCACAGCGCGATATTGGCTCTGCTGTCCACACATTGTAAATCTCTTCTCTCTGTGCTTTAAATATTATTTAAATTACTGATTGTGATACTTCTTCCAGGAAATGTTGCATATTTATTGTGTGTTCTTATACTGCAACTGTCTCGTTAGTGATCTATTGAACTCTGCTTGCAGGACATTGGGAATACAATTTTAAATGTTAATCTAATTAAAGACAGTTCCTATGATATAAAATATTTACAATTTCAATATTAGGTGAACATTTCAATTCTGTAAAGCGGTTTACACCGAGTTATTTTTATCTGTTGATAATTTTTCTCTGACTCGATTTATTCTGGTAATGATTTTTGATTGTTATGATTATACGCCGGATTTACACGATAAATTATACTGTTGCTGATCTGTAAGTAGAATGCATTATTTTGTTGAACCAATGTTATCTAACTCATTTAGTCGTCTGACCAGCGTTTCAGCACAGAATAATCATTATCTTCCATTAAAGGAAATCGATGTTCCTTTCAGTTCAATTACGAGATAAAAGTGCTTCGAATACTTGGAACCGTGTTCTTGTAACACAAGCCTATTAATGAAGAATCTGGAGTGTGTCCCTCTCGATTTTGCAATTATGTTTTCGGTGCGAAATTCTTTTAGAATAATTTGATCTTACATCATTCCTAACAACTTCTGTAATTCAGGTATCATTTCCACAAACGACGGTACGAGAAGAGTGCCCACTTAAATATAATTTAATTAAAGTTATTTTTATTTCAAACTCTCTGAATAGTCGCGAATTAATCGTGTCACTCTTATGATGTTTGTACAAAATTATTTCTGAAATCCCCATTAATAACAGAATACAGAATTTATGTTCTCTCCTTAGTCGCACCAAAGTACATTGCAAACGTATTATACATTACTGCTATATGAAATTGGAGTTTCTCCATAACTATTACTAAGTTCGCATGTAGCTCCAGAAGGCCTTGATTTTCATATACATGCTTTTTAAAAATAGTCGAGCTACACCTTATTTGGATGGAAACAACAAAATTGAAGAAAATAGAAACGGACGGAAATGAGACAACATTAGATTCTTTTCATAATATTTGGAGTGACCGGGTGTCCATTAATATGCAGAGGTATGGGGGAGATGCTGATACACACTGGAATTGTTTACGTGGATAACAAAAACCTGAAAACCTTTTTACCATTGTTTACGCATTTAAATTGAGATATGAGAAAGAACAGAAATTTGTTTCAGAAGTTTAAAGTAACAAGGTTCACAAACAAAATCCAGTGTGAGACGTAGTAAGGCAGTCAGGCAGGACTAAGTGGTTTTAGAAGTATTCATAAAAATTAATGTCAGCACAACTTTCCCGTCAGAAATGGAGGAGGGCGTAATGGTTATTTTTATTTTATTTCGTGTATTACAAAACGACGTGTATGATTTCACGTTGGATTCACAATCATTAATATCCAGTATCATGGCAAACATATTTTTCGGGTTTATCGTCAAGAGCGGTGAATATCAAATCAAATACAGTTCGATGTAAATCATATGTTTAAAAAATAAAAAATTGATATTTGTCAGTCCCGAAGAGATATGTTCGAATGAGTTATGGATACCGTCACAAAGTGTTGAGAAATCGACTCGTATTCCAATACGTCACGAACAAAATTTAGACATTTAATTATACATCCATTCATTTTTGAGCTATCGAGGGAGGAAGAACTATCAAGTACTCACAATGCCTGATTTTAGCACAAATTTTCATAACTGCATTACATGGTTTCAAAGTGAAAATATTTTGAGATATCTTGAAAATGTATATTTGGGTTCAATATCTTAACTCTATAATGCCCGTAATTGGGTAGTAAAATCGTAACAAACGACAGCTCTTTGAATATTCTGAATGTAAAAAAACGGTGTTGCATATTTCATCTGGTTTGTTGATGAATTGTCAAACTCCTGTGGAAAGAGAGTTTGCCTCTAATAGACATACTATGCCCTGGATATGCGTATTCAACCGGGGAGAGTGTAGGAAACGCGTGTCGGAATACAATACAAAACCCGAACGCGCGTCTCTCCAGACGCGTCACAGACGCCGAAATCGAGATACATCACTCTCCTCCCCCCTGTCCTCCTCCCCTTCCGATTGGAACGAAGCCAAAGCAACGCCCCCTCGCGCTCTCTCTCCGTACACTGCATGGGTACATGATGTAATGGCTCGAGGGGACACTAAGTGCTTATTAGCGACGCTAGCGCGCGGCTGATCCCCGGAGGCGGCGCTCAGCGCGGATGGCGGTGGTGACGTGACGGCGGAGGCGGACGAGGGGCTGCGGTGCGGAGGCACAGCGAGATTAGAGGCGTTTGCACCCCCCCCCTGCCCACCCGCACGCTGTTGCGGTCTCCGGTCAGTCGAAACCCCAGGGAAGGCATAGCCCCAGGGGGGTGGCTACTGGGTCCTCAGGAGGGGGGGATTCGCTCTTTGTGGGGAGCTTCACTTGCCCACAGATTTCCTTCCGCAAATGAATTTTTCAAACATTCGCCCGACAGGGTCGCGGGATACAATCTCAACCCAGGAGCAACGTCAAGGCCTGTCAATCTCATTGGGATTTGTCAGCGTTTTGGTTAGAAACGACCAAGAATTAACATTTACGAGACAATTAACCGCATGGGATTCCATTTCCTGCTATTGTCTTTCGCTCATTAAGCATAACCGCAAATTTCAGTGAAACTCATCGCAAGTATTGCGACACACGTATGTGAGTCAAAGGGTATTCAGTACATACACTTAATTTTTTGTACGGATGTGTGTCGTTTTATGGGTCGAGTTGGGAACTGCCATCAAAAACATTTGCACAAAGTAGAGGAAGAACTCCCTTCTCATGCTTGCGGTCAAGTAACATCACTCAAATAACATGGATTTCTAAAATACATTTCACACGGTTATGTTTCATATGTATAAATATTTTTCGTACACACTAATTTATATTTAGTGTAGAGTTAACTTCAAAATAAGCGGTGGTATAAAATTTCCTAAGGTGTGTAATAGGCTACAAATATACTTCTCATGAAAACTAATTTGGCTCACTTAACTTCGTATTTTAAATACATTCCAATAGCCATAGAAACAGCCAAATGAGTTTAAAATTAGAATAAGTTTAATATAAAACACATAGAAAAATGTAAGAAGTTTATTCTCGCATGACAAATACACACTATCACAACCAAAATGCAAAACTTGATTAAAATAATGTTATGTGCATTCCAGACTCACAGATTTGAAATTTTTGAAATGTTTGGTTTATCGACCTTAAAACGAAAATTCAACTATTAACTGAATTTTTTTTTTTAAATAGATGGTCAATATCTCCAATCTATAGATAAGGAGTTATCGAGTAAATATTTAACATTTTCTACGCATGAATAATTCTGCGGTTAACCATGCCTCCTGGCTTGAAACCGACAAACAGGCTTGGACATTTCACGCAATTAACAAGCATAAACTTTATTGTCAAATAGGCAGTTTCAAACTGCGTATTACCACGTGGAGGTTTATAAACTATTTTTTTACTCTCCAGAAGCAAGCTAGGGACCATCCCATCAATTCCGATAAACGACCCTTAAAGAGAGGTGGATTTAAAATTTCAACATACTCCTACCAATAAAAATAGTTCGGCAGTAGTTAACAACAAATATTGTATTTAATAAAACACAAAGAATCATTTCACAAGTATGTATTATTATCAAACTATAAAGCAATCAGAAAGTATTGTTAATAAATCGAAACAGTTAAATAACACTAAATTCGCGAATAATTATTTCAATAGATATTGCCCTTAGGCAAGAGCCTAGCGAATCTTTATAAAAAAGAATCTGTCTCTACCCGAAGGAAAACCGGAGAAAAACCCGGGTCAGGATGAAACGGGCATCAATTTAAACTNATATATATATATATATATATATATATATATATATATATATATATATATATATATATATATATAATCACCTCATGAATGATTTAGACAAATTTGAATAAGCCCGGGGTTCGGCCCATTTAATGTCGTTAAGTACACAACTCTTTCTTATACCAAGAAAAACACAGCTTTGTTAACATTGGCTTAATTTATTACTCAGAAATTACATTGACATTATGTAGTTCTACTCATGCACATTGTTCCCACATGTACCCCCAAAATCACACGCTTATTAACCATATCACTTGGTTCAACAATAAAATGTAGGTTGATTATCAGTTTTAACGTGACTTTACTTTATACATAGTTATTTAACAAATATTAATTAAAGACAATGCTGATTGACTCTAATGATTGTCATTCATTATACTTGGACAGATTTCACAAGAGTTCTTGTCATCGTAGCACACGCTCGATTTACTTCATTGACCACTTGTCGCTCTAGCAAAGATTATGGGCGCACCATTGACATTGGGGCTCGACCACCAGTCATCAAAACAGCATGGGCATGATGTGTTCCTCATGACTCGGATACCACTAGACCTTTCGCTTCCCCGTTCAGCGGATGCCGGTCGCCTGCGTTGATCCCAAAACCAGTCGACCCTTGGCGTAGCCTCTCGAAAAACCATTTGATGTTGTTCCAGCTCAACTCGATGTACGACATTGCCATAATTAAAGTTTGAAGCCATTGCATTAGCGTGAAAAGTTAAACCATTCAAAACCGAGAACTACCGCCGAAATCAGACTATGATCAAAATGCCACAATTAACTCGTCGATCGTCGAACATTACTCACGAAGAAAAACCCGAGTTCATCATACTACTTTGTTAATGATAACTCGATTTTTGTTCATAGACAGACTAGACTCTCGTACAATAATATTCTCAAAAATACTCAAAACTTTAATCTCCAAATATGCTCAAAAATATTTATAATAATGCTTTCCTAATGTCTTGACAAATATTCGTAATCTGCTCTCTGATTTTGTCTTCGAGCGCCCCCGGTCACCTCGTTAAGTAGTCATCTCTCCACACGCTCCCCAAAACTTGGTAAGAAAGACCACGCCCTTCTTGACGTCACGTCCTATTTCAGGCAATGATCTGCTTTCTACACTCCACGTGGAGTAATTTTGGTTGGTCACTTCGTAGTTACGTTTGTCAGTCCTCGACAAATAGTAATGCTCGATTTTCGACACTACTCCGTACTTTCCCATGACATCACCTTGCCTCTCCCCGAGTTATATTTAACAGAGGAGAGCTGCCCTTTTCTCTCTTTGTCCTGATCAACTACAACGCACGTGTCCTCTCGTCATTGACACTTCCTTATTCTACTAAAAGAAACCCTGACCATCCTTCTCCGCGAACGCATTCCTGTTCTTGGTTAGTACTGTCTACCGTCAATCATTTCCATTGTACTTTCGACAGACCGAGCCACTCCTATGACAATCGACATTACTCCTAATGGCCCCCTTCGTCTTCGCCGTTTCCTTTCTATAACTGCGATTGCGGTTCTGGGTTTTGTCTCGAAAATAACGCTAACCATCCACCCGAATTTTTGTAGTATTCTTCCACTTGCTTTTTGTGAAGTACATGTCATTCATGTATCTGTTTAATTTTGCTTTCATCTATTCACTTTTCTTTTCGTTAATTTTTCTCTTCGCGAGCTACTGTCCCTACCCTAAGCGGATATTTTTATGACATTATTCTAAAGAATCTCTAAGTTGGCAACCCCTCGACCCAGTGTCCCTCACACCACTTTCCCTTTTATCGTACAACTGCGTGTTTTTAAACCTCTACCTTCTCGAGTGCGAAACTGTTTATTATCCTTTCCTGTTTAATATTTTTCTGAATAATTCTCAATTAAGAGTAATGGATGAATTATTCANTATATATATATCCTGAGGACAGGAAATAACACCTCTGAAAATACTGTTTTTCTCGAAACACCGAAGATATAACGTAGGGGACGTGTTTCATCAGCATTTGCAGTAACAATAAACCTCTAGGCATTACATTGTCCAACAACATGCAATGGGTACTGCAGGAGGTTTTTCTTTATTACCTCATAGGTACAGCGTTATCCACCATGAAATTGGTCACTAATTTAATCGGAAAGTAGGATGCGGAATCCCCCAGGTTTCTCGTTGTCGAGTGAAATAAATCGGTAATTTTTCATAAAAGGATTAAAAAAATTTCGAAACTAACTAAAGTTGAATCGAATTCACAAATATTTAAATAGTTTTAATGTAACAATTCCCGCAATTATGACTAAGTTGAAAAGTTAAAAAGGTAAAATTGTGAACCGAACGATATGTTGTAATTAAGTTGTGGCGTGTGTCTGAAAATAATCGAGATTGACATATCGCTGTGTCCTCAATTCGACGAGCACATATCGCTTAGCTGTGCGACATACATCAAGACTGCGTAGGTCAGAAGCGGCAGGGCTCTAATGTGCAAACACGTTGGACGATGCATCTTGACGTCACAAACATGGACGCACGTGAGGACCTGCGAACGTTCACCGTAATGAGCCATTATAGGGAGCGGAATGGTTTGTACGGGCGACAAAGCAAAAAGGAAGGCTCGTTTTCTTTTTCCTTTGATTCTCTTGTCCACAGAACGTGGCATTTCATTGTTAAGTATGAGTTTCAAAAAGTTTGAGTAAAATTGCAGGATTAAAGGTGAACGAGCATGACCTTGCGTGACATTCTATCTTGCGAGACTTATTACGAAACCCTCCTTTGCAGTAAATTGCAAGGAAAGGTGTACTTATTAACAACAATTGATTGGTTTCAACTTCAAAAATCATTTGAATTAGTAGTGTCAACTACCTACACGGGTATTACTCTCTTTCAATCAAAAATGTTACATCGAATATTCACTTTCTGAGAATATCCCAATAGTAAACAGTTATATTTCACATCATTTTCAATTTATTTTGTATTCCGTGCCTTAAATTGGGCGTTATATCTTCTTAATTCCTATTGCACATAATGCACATTCTTCATTGTCTTGTATTGCTTGATTTTATTGTCAAATCTATTTCCCTTCTTTTTACACCTTTTAATTTTTAGTTACTGAAAGTTTCGAAAAAGTGTGATATTGAAAGATATATGGATGTCGTTTCGAAATTACTGACCGTGATGTATGGACCGAGTGACTGGAGCGTATTGATGTCAATTAGCAGAGTGGTAGTGTTATTAATGTTCACTCTTTTCGCAAATGTTTCAAAACTAGTGCAGACAAATGTAAACAACATTGTGACGTATTTTTCAATGAAGATAGTTCATGCACTGACCGGTCCCATACGTGTTGGCCAGTTTTGAAACAGAATTAGGAAACAATAACTTGTCATAACAAATATTTAAGATTGAGTTGAATAAATTGTTCTGCAATGGGAAGAATTTGTCATCATTTTATTCTTCCGATACGTTTTTCAGGTGTGCAAAAATAGGTTGAAAATGCTTCAAATCGTATATTTTTGGTGATTTAATAATTGTTTCAACCCGTACCAAGATATTCATACTATTTGTATCACATATTTGATTTTTTTTGTACTTAGATTTATGATTCAGTAAGAAAGTGCTCCTCGAGTATCTCTTAATCGAATAAAGATAATGGAGAACGATCTTCATAAAGTTAAGTTGTGCTACGAGGCTTACTGCATCATTGACCTATGCAAATAATTTTTTTGATTTTTATCCGCAGAGATATTTGAAGTTGTATTGATTTTAATGAAACTTAGTATTTTTTCAGCGGATTCTTTTAGCAAGTTCAAAATACTGAGTAACATACCCCGGGGAAAAATGTCTAAATATATTTTGTTGTGCAATTATTACTCCGTGATTCTACTGTGTTCGGTGGCTGCTCTTCGACCATTTGCTAGTTTTTGTGTGGAAGCGCTGGTTTTCATGTTTGGACTAGTTCCTCTCCGGGCGTTTTTCATGTTTAGGCTATGAATAGTTTCACTGCGAGGGGTTCGCAGGCAGAGCACCTCCAAGTAATGTGTGTAAACATAGAGAAAGTTAAAAGAAAGCGATGAATTTTAAAGTTTTATTTTGCCTCTCAATCAGTTGCAAGATATTTCATCACGAAAATCTTTAATATATAAATTTTAACTAATATGAAACATTCTGTCACTTAAAAACTTTTTGGTAACATTGTAAACTTTTTTTAATCTTCGCATCATGTAAAAGATAAAATGTATCCTATTTTTAATTTAAATGATGGGATTCACCGATGATCAGTGCACTTCCCATTATTAGTGAGGATAAGGACCAAATGCATGTGATGGGTGCGAATAGTGAAAAGAAAGTAAAAAGGGGATGAAAAACGTAAAAAATCGTCGGATTCTGAAATCAAACCCATGATCTAGGATGTAGGGGTCCTTCCTTTACAGTGTTCGATACCTTGCAAATTTAAGGGAATCTTGCAGAGAAAACAGTCTGAAAATAAAAACAAAATCGAGGAGACGCTCAGCTGCTTGTTGGTCGTCGTTCTGGCGATGAAAATCGATACAGATCGATTGTAGCAGTCGATAGAAGGCGCTGTTAGCTCGTCGCCTGCTGAGAGACGGCGGCTGTTCAATGCGTTGCTTCCTCCTTCAGAATCGCGACCTTCGCCTCTTCTGATCTCGGGCAGGCGACTTAGTGCTCTCGAAGCGCACGAGAGGGAATTGTATTAACATAAACTCACTTATTCATTCAACACACAACTAACGGGTGAAATCGCTTCGACACTTTACCTTTACGATTTTTCCAAAGTAACTTTTCGTATTTTATATGCTTGAAGTATAACACACTCAGTTAACACACTACCTTCATTTTGATTCATTAATGGTAAATTATCATTAATATTTGAATCGATCTTCAATGGTTCACTGCTCACAAAATGATGTCACGAATGTAAGGAACGAGGTTAAATTTTAATTATTACGTAATGTTGAATATTCATGTATCCTAAAATATTAGTCATTACAATACTACCATATTACTTATGACTGTCTTGAAGTAGATCGATAGGAAACATTTCTTTCTTCGTAAAACGCTATAAAAGAGATTTCGCCAGAGGTAGAATTTGTTACCAACTGGACACTTTTAAGTCTGCGTTGCTATGAAAGAAATAGGTTATAGACTTTAGAAAACTAGAGGAGCAAAATACATTTCTTAATTTTGCTTATTTTCTTTATAAATTTCAACCAGTATGTAAAGACTTTGTGTATTCAATAACTACTTTACTCGTTTTTTATTTCATTTTAGTCTCATTGTGTGTTGGACGGTAATCTCCCAGTAGTCTGATGCAAAATAATGTGACTTTGAAACGTTCGAATTCTCGAGAACAAAGCATTTACAAAATTATTTAAGTGGAATAGTGCACTTCAAAACGAACAATAAAGTTAAAATGGAACCGATGGCACGCGTCAAAGGCATGAGGAATCCCGGACTGCATTGGTGGAAATCGGATATTCGTAGATGAAAGAACGGTGCGCTGATGGAATCTCTTTCACAGCACTAGGAACCTCGACCTCGTTTATCGTGTGAATCCACCATTATTTATTATTCGTATAAATCAAAATAATTCTACTTTACCATCCACCAGTTTCACTTACGTTAAAATTTTCTGCACAAAAACTTAGCGGCAAAGGCTATCGGTGAAAACCATTATTTTGTGAAGTATTCCAAACTAAAAAAAAAACACATCGAGAAACGTGAAATAAAAGTATAAACAATCCTATTATGATTGTTATATTTTCTTTGCCATTATTTAATAATCAAAATTTAATTATCATGAAATCCTATTTGTGAAGACCTGTTTTGCTTTGATGCGTATTTGGATGCGTTTGGAATCCATTCTTCTGTATTTCCATGACCCAAACTATCAAAAAGTTGATTTGGACAATCTCCTGACCCTTGTAGCTTCCGAGAGCATTCTGGGAATTTTCCCGTACGGTGAAGCTACAAGACGAACTGAAGTGGGAAGCTATGCTTCTGCCTCTTGAAGACTTGCTCAGTATTAGTTCACCTCTGAAACGTTATTTCATTGGTTTTGAGAGGCATTATTCTCGGAAATGTGGGTGCTTCGTGACTGTGGATATAGAACAAGGAAATGCTCTGTCGCAAACTCGGATATAATTCACACACTAAGAAATCGGAGCGTGAAATAGAATAGAACTTTTGATTAATAACGTGATGTTTCTATCACTTAATTCTCTCTCCCACACGATGGAACCATTTTATCTACAGACATTCAGTCCCTCAAGCCTTGAATGACGATCAGAATGTATCTATTTTATCTTCACAATATTTTTTCCTTAAATCATTTATCATAATTTTGTAGCATAAGATATTTGTTTGTTCTCAAACTGCAACATTTAATTCGTGAAACATGTGAAATTCTTTCCTTTGTCACTGTAATTATAAGTTTTATTGTTTATAATTATTTAATTTTGTGTAGTGGCTCTAGCCTTGCCACGCGCTCCACCAATCGCACCAACAGGTCAATCACATTCCATCCCCCTCGGCGCCATTAGTAACTCCACTTTCTGGACACAGCTCGATTTGGCTGAATTGGCACGTCACAGGTGGAGGTGAGTAATCTGATGATAAGATGATCGTAAATAAAGAAAAAAAATTGATTGTCAAAAAAGCAGTTACAAACTGCGTATGACCACGTGGAGGACAAGAAACTAATTTACTCTCCGGAAGCAAGCAAGGGACCATCCCATCAATTCCTATCAAGGGCCCAAAGGCAGAGGTGGATTTAACATTTCAGCTCACTCCTAAGATAAGAATAAAAGTATTTCGTTACATGGTCATATTAACAGAATACCTACAAATTTGAATTAAATGAACAAAAAAGTTATTTCATATGTATGTACTATTATAAACTATAGATTATTCGGAAAATATTGTTTATATAACTTATATATTAAAATAACATTAAATTCGAGATTTATTATTTCAATAAACCCAACTCGTTGAAAGAGAGTCTATATAAAAATCCACCACTGGAGAAAAACCCGGGCCAGGATGGGGCTACAGAATTATTGTACATAATCGTGCCAAGGTTGAGTACAGATAAAACAAAACTTTTATCAATTATAAGACAATACAAGCATGCAGGAAAATAGTTTTGAAAGTACTGCGTTATAAAGTACAACCCAACATCTCTCCTTCCCAATTCCCTTACCCAAGTGCAACTGTTAGGTGGAAGAGCAGACCTCATTGCCTGAACCTCTCCAACAAGCATAAAATAAACAAATAAAAAAGACGAATTTAACTTTTATCAAAATCGATAAATTATTTTACTGTTAATCATGTTACGTCGAATGAAAATGGTAGACGGGACCGGGATTCGAACCCGGGACCATGAGCTCTACGCGCTCATGCGCTTACCGACTGCNGTCTTTGGGTTTCACAAGTTGAATGAGAATGATAGACGGACCCGAGAAGCGAACGGGATGGCGCAGTCGGTAAGCGCATGAGCGCGTAGAGCTCAAGGTCCCGGGTTCGAATCCCGGTCCCGTCTACCTTTTTCATTCGACGTAACATGATTAATCTGTTACCTGGCGGTGAGGTTCACTGCAATCTAAGAGATTTCTATGTTTATTTTACTGTGTAGAAGCACTGGTGCAGTAGGTAGCTTTTAACCGCGGATTTGAAGAGATTCAATATAATCATGTATTTTATATTGTTGAGGAGGGAATTATATAGAACGATTCCCGAATGATATGGCCCTTTGTGGCAAAGAGTGGTTGACACCCTGGAACGATGAATATTACTCCTTTTGTGAGTATTGTGTTCGTGAACCATACAGTTTTGTTTGAAGCAGGGTGATACTTTAATAATTCGGTCTTAACAAACACAACCATTTCATAAACATAAATGCAGGGAAGTGTTAAGGTATTTAATTCTTTAAATTAAGTAGATCGAAACAAAATTATTTCTTTGTTTTAAGTATGAGACCAATTATCTTATAGCAGATAAAACAACAAAACCGTATCAAATCATCATTTCAAATTTTGACGTCAGTTTGCGTATATCAGGAATTTTATTTCATGTCTTTTATCAGGAAATTCTACTCTCTCTGTATTTAAGTGGTATTTCTTAACAGTTTGGCGAACTTAAATTCAATTTCAATCACTGAACAATATTTGAGCTTTTCCACACTTATTCTCCAAAGTGTTCTAGTGACCTAGACATTGGCGAACCCTAAAGCCCCAATTTAAAAAAACTTATTTTCCAAGCTGCTTGTTATTGAATGTATGACTACAACTACAATTTATTGTTCACCCCCCATTCCGACATTTTACAAGTGTATCACGGTTTTAAGATGTGAAAAGATCACAAGTGCAATTGATAATGTAATTTTCTTAAGTACACCCTAAATCATCCTATAATATAACACTTGTAAATAATTTATTGCGTGTGGTATGTATCTTATTAATCAAAACGCAGTACTTACATTTGACATTTCCTTGATTGACTGTAAATGTATTTCTGTATTATTAATTATTAGTTTTTATCCTGCTATTGCTACCGAAATATTTTAATTCTAGTCTTACATACTTTGATGCAGATGTTTGGAAACGTTGTTCTGGTATTAATATCAATTACGCACCAATATTCGGGATAATCTGGATGCAGTATTTGGTAGAGCTTTTTTTCGAATCTTCTTTTTCTCCGTGGATATTTCATGATACGTAACCATTCTGTAACGGAAATTTTGGACACACAGGAGCATTTCCTCCCAAACATTTACACGCAGAATATTTGTAGAAACTACTACAAAGGTATCTAATGCAATCCCTCCCAAAAAAATTCAACCAATAATCAGTTTTAGGTAAGGTTTTCACTGCTGATAGTGTGACATGTATTATTAACATATCATATCATATACACAAATTCATTGTCAATCCTTCTGTAAAATGGTGGTTCTTTCAAAATCTTATTTCACTCAGTTACCCTCCCCTTTCTTCGGTTTCGTTAACTTCAAACTCCCTTCCGAAGCGCAATCGGCGAAGCAAAACGATGCGAGGATTGTTTCAGTAGCTCCGGGTCTACTATCGATCGCAGGACTGGCGAAGTCATCCTACCACTCAGCAGGTCAGAGCGAACATCCGGCAGGGGGTCTGTTTGTTTGGTTTCCTCTCTGCAGGGGATGTGCGAGGCAGCTTGCCCCCCGTCGAGCTCGTAAGTAGCAGCTCAACAACACTCGCATTTGCCATGAGCACTCGTGCATATTACGCGGCGAATCCTGTACGTCTGGCTGCGGTTTCCGAAATAAATTTTGCGCGGAAGCTTTTAACAAAAACTGTTGAATTGATCGATAGTTATAAGGAAAGTTGTAGGATTCTTGAGAGTTTGAACGTTTCTACGCCCCGAGTCTTTGAATTCTTCGTTGTTCGAGAAAATCCATTGTTGTTGCTACATGTAATACGGAGGTAGTGCAACGCAGTGATGCCAAAGTTCGCAAAAGAGCGATTGAAATTCTTGTTGATCGACGAATAATAATAATGATCTACTTTAATACGTACTGAAGAAAACCACATAAAGATAACGATTGATATACTTGAACAATTATCAATATCACAATTATATTTCTAACAACTTCTTCGCTAAATCTCTGATTTTCCGTCTATATTTCGTGGATAAATACGGATGTGTCCTTGAACCAATGCTCCAGCGGTTGTTCTAGCGCCGAACTAGAATTTCTCTATTTTTTCCTCTTCTCTGAACACCCATAAAAATGCACAACGAATAAATAGAGACTATTCTGAATTGTAATTTTTATACTTACTCTTTTCAATAGGAACAATGGTTGACACAATAGAAATTTACAAGGTTTTAAGGGGACTTTTGAGTCCCTTTATATTTGCCCATGAAAACACTTCAATAATTTATGGTGCTGAAAGTAAATAATTTGTGATTTATTTCCTTGCGTGCAAGATTTGACTTGATGTACAAATCAACTCAAGCAATGTAGTACAGATTCTGTAAGGTGGCGGATGCGTGAATGCCAATCTTTGCGAGGCGGCTTCGTGTCTCTCGTTACCGCCACCATTGTCCAGCAGATCTCACCGAGTTTCTTTAGCTGTAGCAGAGTATAATAGACCTTTTTTTCAGTGCCTATTTAATGTCGATGTGGAGTCAAGTGGCCCTATGAAATATTTGAATAAATTTTAAGAATATTTTAAATAACGCCTGTTCTAGCTGATGATAACTAACAACATGGTTGAAACATTGTATAATGACTGTAATTCATCACATTACTGTACAAATTATTATTAGTTATAATAAAGATTGGGTTGTTCCCTTTCAAAGGAAATAATGTTAATGTTCTTCTTAATGGTACATCTGGTATTGAGGAGGGTTGCAGTGACGTGCTTGTTGGCTTAAGTGTATCCATCATAACGATGCTAATCTCACCTCACTTAGCTAATTACTTCACACAGTCACTCAATTGGTCTCGGAGACCTGCATGCTTAGCACTCATCGTGTGGCTGTCGACCTCTAATGCAGCACGGTCATGTATCTGTAATCTCTCTCATAAAAGAAACTTTCACGTATGCTTTGACCCTTTGACCCCTCTTTGACTCTCAGTGCGCACTGCATACGCATTCTCTACAATTCAATATTCCATCTCCTTTTGTTATACGCCGATCTCGTTTGGTTCAGTCTGCTCCTTTTCCATTTCACCCGAGGTATTTCAAAACAAAATTCTTCCTATAGCCTTCAATGCTTGGTTCGCAAGCTACGTAACATGGTATACAGATGCAAATATAGAACCAATATCTGATAACATTGTGAAAGACAGCTTATAACCTTTTCACAAATCTTCCTTCAGTGCACGTCCCATTCATCATTTGATTCATTCATTAACTCATTCGCTTCTGTGACATTATTAAACACATTCACCCCTCTATCCTAATAACAAAGGTGAAAAGGAAAAAAAACTTGAATATCTAGCAACCTCAGGTCAAAGCACATTTAAAAAAATAGATTAGTTCTTGCTCTTTAAATGTTATGTAATTTTAAATTTGTGCACTATTTGCGGAGTATAAATTCGTGGTACCCATGGTAAATCTTTTGTGTTGGTCGATAGTGTATCATTCTTATAAATCAAATCTAAATAAAACTCTGTACAGTATTATCACTCGAAAAATAAACCTGTTACTTCTTACAGCTCGCAATATCCTATAAATGGTGCAATGTATGTTTCTAAGGATTCTACTTGTTTATGCACATTATGTACGTGAAGAAAACCAAAACCATTTCCTTGCCTTTGAGGGCAGTCTACTTGTGTACATCCAAGGTAAATATTCAAGAAAACATACCAAAGTATTTTAGCTTGGAATGATATCTGAAGAGGATATTTTATTTTCCCGATATACTGAAAAATTGATACAGCCTACTACCTCTGAAACAAAGGAATACACTTCTGTGAAATGTTGGGAAGAAACTGAAAACTGGATTGAGGCTCCGCAGAAGTGGTGCAGAAATCAGCAACTCGACAAAAGTGCGAGCATCTCTGAATGTATAATCCATGCAATTCGTATATGAATGCTTCATGACTTGTCGAGTTCCATAACCCAAATGTGAAGCGAATCCAAGTATTATTCCGAGAACGCTACTCTCCCGCGCTCCATTGTGAGAGCGACTTAAACGTGGCCTGACCACTAAACGGCTATGCTCTTTGTACACACCGAGTTCTCATATGTTGCAGCCGTATATTTCCAATCAGCTTCTACTGAGTTAGTCTTTGGTAGCGTGTAGCTTTGGTGTGTTTGTTCCGGCACAGCGCGTAGCTTTGAACCAAACACTCCATAAAATGAGAGACGGTATTATGAGCGATACCGTTTGATTTGCTTCTCCGTTCTCAAATACGAACTAGCGCCCCGAATGCCTTTGGTTGGATAAGCAAAACAGTTTAAGCATCATTTACTATGCAATTGAGGGAAGTGCGTTGAAATCCGTTGAAGGTTGTTTGCTCATCCCTTTCGTGTGTATTTTAGACTACCTGTTAATCCCAACAGAAATTATTTAACAATATTCGGGTACGAGGGTTTGTTATCTTCCTGTGGTCTTTTGCCCTACTCTACTCTACTCACTCTCATGTTGAATTGATACAATCTACAAATAACAGAATGGTTAAAATGTAAATCGAGCTAAACGAAAATGGGAGACCGGACCGAGATTCGAACTCTGGACCTTGAGCTTAACGCGCTCATGCGCTCTATGAGACATTACATATCTAACCTGTTACCTGGCGGTGAAGTTCACCGCAATTTAAGAGATTTCTGTGTGTTTGTGAACCAGAATTGGATAATACGACCCAAAACAAGGTACTTCCTTGAAGTTGTCTCAGATGAGGAGCGTAGTCTCTATGAGACAACCTGAGAAGTCTTTGGGTCTCGCAAGTTGAATGTTAATGGAAGAATGGCCCGGGAGGCGAACGGGATGGCGCAGTTGTTAGCGCATGAGCGCGTTAAGCTCAAAGTCCCGAGTTCGAATCTCGGTCCCGCTTCCCATTTTCATTCAACATAACATAATTAATCTGTTACCTGGCGGTGAGGTTCGCCGAAATTAAAGAGATTTCTATGCGTAACAGCTTCGTATTATGAGCGTAAAAATTTTTGTAAATGTAAATAAAACCATTCAAAAAGATCTGCTCCCTTCTAGTCAACTCTATCATGTTTCCGAATGCCAGTTTTAAAACGTTATTCCCTGTTATAAAATGTTTTTAGTGAAAGCATATATACCATTTTATCGGAGCAATACATTACAGCACTATAAACAGTTCAAACACATACCCATTTTATATTATTGTTTATGATATCCAGTTCGTGATGTGTAACAGCTTTGAAACCCGGTTTCGTGAAATGACAATAGCAGGGAAGTTCTCGTGCGGTAAACGCGCTTTCAAGAGAGGACAACAGTTGAGGAGATGTAGTCCTTTGATAGCAAGGAGCTGTTCCACACACGCGTCAGCATTGCGCGCTGCTTTGTACCTTTGGAAGGAGCGTGGATTCACCAGACGCCTGATAATTGGAACTGCAAGCATCGCACCAATTCCTCTCTCATTTCAATCCGCGTCGATCGAAACACATTCGTTTGAATGTTTCCGCCCCGCAACTCCCCCTTCCGCGTTGACGGAAATCTGTTTTAAGGGAGCTTTACGAGATTACTTAGACTAGAGATGCGTTGAGAGAGTCACTAACAATCCCTAGTGAATTAGACCTCATCCATCTCTAAGATTTATGCTAAACATGTTTTGCGTGCATGTTAAGAATAATATTTCATTTGTATCGTAATATATCAAAAGCAAACAATTTGTTACAGGCTCTTTGATAAATTATCTCTAAACATATTTGCACTACATGTCAACATAATTCTTGAATTACTGAGAATAGAAAGTCTACTACTTCCAGTAATTTACACATACACCTAAACTATTATCATGAGTCATCATCGTGATCATTATAATTGTTTTTATTGTTTTGTTTATCACGTGTACTGCGTAGCTTTTCTCAGCAAATATTGGTTGGTAGAAACGCAACAGTCAATTCCCCTTCAGTTTCTTAAAGAACATACGAACTTCCTAATGAGTTGTTTCTACAATATTGTATTTTTGAAAAGATATGTAGATATGTTTGGGCAAATTTAATGTTTCCACACTTCAATGCAGATTTTTCGGAATTACTGCTGTGGTGTATATTACTGTTGGCGACTGGTTTCATTTTACAAATTCTTTGTTCCTTAGAGAGAGGGATGTATTTCGAAATTTTCTCAGATATTATCATTTTATGTTATTTGTGTTTTACACTGCAATATCTCTGATAAAATGTAGTTTTATTACTTCGGTCAATTAATGGAAGAGTGTGGTGAATTGATTTATCAATGAGCATTACGTGTTCAAAGTGAGGTTTATCACCATTGTTCTCCAAGACTGTCTCAGGACAGACAGGAAGGACATGCATAGGAGTAATATTGACTTACACGTCAGGATCATTATATCGTCTAAAAAATTGGTCATTTTTGTGTGAGAATGTTTTGAGAGAATGCGATTAAGGCATTCGATGAAGCATTTCTCATCTTGAGATCAGATATCGTAGTTTCCGAACTTATTTGAGATTTTGTGTGAACCTGATTAATTTTAATTAAAAATTTATGAAAAGGTAACTCATTTTATTCAGTGTAAAATTATTTGGTATTTGAATGATGTGTGTATGACTTACAATATGTTTTGTTATAATGTTATTACTTTAAGTCAATACGATGATTTATGATTCAATAGAAAACAATGATTGAGTGAACTGAATTCCCCTTCTTACGTTTAGATATTGAAGTTGCTTAATTTCTCCATCGACAGTCATTTGAACTTTTGCATCTTGACAAAACGTACATTTTAGTAACATAACGCTATTTTGATGCAAAAGCAATGGAAAATTATTAGACAAAAGTGGCTATGATGCTGTTGAGTATGATGTGACATTGGATCATTATTTTAGACAAGATAAATAGTGAATCTAGTACTTTGCGAATCCAAAGCTTCATTTGGATTACATTCTCCATTGTATACAAGCACGCTGAGTACGCTATCTCAATAGAGATTCTGAAGAGTGTAGAGCAAGCTTCTTTAATGCAGTTTCATTTCAGTCAGCAGAAGCCTATTAGCAGCGCTTGAGTGTCGAGTAATGTCACGCCGCGTATTCATTAAAACACGAAATCAGGAAGGAAATTATTAATTAAAATGCAAATTCAATATCTTTTAGATATTTCGTGAAACGATGTAATTATTGCAATTTCTTGAAGTATATTTTCTTCTTTTGGCAATGAATTTCAAAGGATAAGAGAAATTCCCCCAGTTTCATTTTATGCTATTTCCATAGCGAATTCCACTTAATTGAAACTCAGATTAATTTTGATTTTCGTGTTGTGCAAACAAAAATACCAACATTACATGATTACAATTATGCAGCTGGTTCAGATGTAAATTGACTTATTCTGTCTTGAAGATAAATAACGCTGGTTATTTATTTCAGTTTTATTAATTTTATTCATTGAGAGCGAAATTTAAGGAATGAGAGCTTGTTTTGTTGAAGAAGGATACAAAGTTTTCCTAAATTTATGCAACAGCATATACAGAACAAAAATTTCATTGGAGAATTATTCATTTCGATCATGTTAAGTAAATTTTTTTATAATAAGATGATGAATGTCGACGTCAGTAAATTATTGGAATTCCATCGAACGCTCCATCCTTTATTTTCAAATTACTCTTCAACTGTAAATGTATTTTTAGTAAAGTTTCCGTGAATAATATGACTCATTAATTGGTTTTAAAATTCAAAAATATCGTATTCGTTTAAATATAAGAACGTGGCAGATCTGTATGTCTTGGGGCCGGCATAACCTATATTTAATGCTTGACAATTTCACCAAATTATGTCTCGAGAAATGTTTTCATACACACAAAGGAATTTTGGTTGTAATTGGGAAAGAACCAGTGAAAACGGCAATGCTTCACCTTCCTCAGACTCAGAATATATTCTTCTAGAGCTTTTATCAGAAATATCAAATAACTGATTGTATTTGAAGACCTCTGTGAAAAAATTAACGTTAAAATAAAAATAGTTATAACGTACATAATGAACTACCATCCAATCTAAGCTCCACATAGTAATGTCATAAAATCATCAGTATACCACCTCCTCCCTCGTAAATTCATGTGATGAAATCTGAAAATACAGCAATATCATGTCTATTTACTGTTTTCGGAAATGAATTGAAAAAATACTGAGCCGGTAATTTTTTGTTTGCTGTTGAGACGCAAACTTATAAGAAAGTGTACATCAGTGGAATTTCTCATCGTATTTGCAACCATAATACAAAATGTATTATAAATCCATACAGATGAAAATGCTGGCAAGTCGGGTATCGATACCAGGGTCTGCTGTGGGTTGACCACCACACCACCCACCTGGCTCCCACAGCACTCTTTCTATTCAGGCTTAAGACATGTGATACATCGCAACGATTCTCTTCTCAACTTACACCGAAGAAATAGATGCACTGGAGATACTTCTTCAGTGAGTTGCTTCTGCAATCACTTTAAAGGAGTTAATATACTATTTTCCCTTAGCAGTTCATTATTTCATTCGAATTGTAATTCAAACGGATTAGGCCATTTTCTTGATTATTTTGTGGGTTATCATTGCTGGTCACTCATCGTTTATCGGTTGAAACTTGGATGAGTGAGTGTGTTGATTAATCAACTAGTGACCTACCAGGTTTCGCACGAGATATTTTTCCTTTATTGTTTCTCTCTTGTTAAATTCAGCGTGGACAAAAAAGGTACGTCTAAAATATGATTATAGATAATTTAAAAAAATAAAGTAATTAAGTCGTCGTCAGACTCAGAATAATTCAGCGAAATTGTACCCGAGATATCACTTTCCAAAAACTGCTGATCGATCTACTGATCGCTGGGCACTCTGCGCTTCGGGAATAGGAAACTTGAGGAGTATTGCCGCTCGCAGCTGACGTACGTAGAAAAGAGTCATAGGGCGGTTGTAATGTGTCCTTTGTTCCGATATAGTTTATGTTCTGTGTGAACATTTCCCGTGTAAATATATACGAGAAGACCTCTCTTATTTGCATCCCTCTTGCATTGGTAAGATCGCTTTGTTTTATTATTCGCAGTGACGGACGGTGATGAAGTTACAGTTGATGCGCTGGTTCGAAATGTTGTTCCAGGACCTTCACTAGTGCACAAAATGAAAAAGAACCGTATGTTTATGTACTATAGTTACGTTCGATAAGTTATGAATTTAGTAAATGGAATTACTTATTCATTTTTGACGTATTCTTTTTCAGACTATTAGGATAAAGACTAAATAAAACGAAATAAACTGATAGCGAACATGTCTCACCAAAATCGGATCCGATTTACACAACATTAGGGGGTAAGCAGAAATCTGGCACTCGCGACACTCAAAATAACCTGAAAAAAACTGAAGGTTTGGACTCCATTACAACTAACGGAGATGACTCTGTATTATGAGGACATGTTGGAGAATATTTTGTTTCAGTCTGTTTACTATGCGACTGCATCAAACGATTGCCGAGTTTATACTTTCAATCCTGATGAACATCGATTATTTCTCGGAATCCTTCTCCTTCATGCATCATTTCAGCGGTTTGGAATTTTCGAACAGAATTTCTCGGTCACCAAAATGATCGTCCCAATACGAAAAAATAATTCATAAAAGGGAAGCAGATTTGATTCGCTTACAAGCCATGGCTTCCCAGTAGAATTTCCCAGATGACATTGCTAACATTTTGATTTGCATCGTGAAAGAGAACATAAATGTGATGATTAACGCATGTTCGTCGACGCATGCAGCGCACCTCCTTCACACCTCAAAGAAATGAGCATTTATACATGCGCTACGATGGAATGGACCATTACGTACGGAAAAGGAAGGGTCAAAAACGATGCCAATTTCAAAACAGTCCGGGATGACCTCTGACATTCTGTCAAAATGCAATGTTACTGTGTCAAAAATGTTTTGAACAAGACCACATCTTGTAGAAAGATCTATGGTTTTCATCAGAAAGGGAAATGAAGTTTTATAACAATACAATGGATTATTTGTAATCAGTTTGCTATAAAATAAATTAGTTTTGTGTTTTGCGTGTTGCATACTCAATGCATCATGAATCTGCCCAGCGATCTATTTGTAGATCGGCTTATTATCAATAAACGAAATGTAAAAATGACTTTTTGTTGTCATTTTTATCGTCCTACAACCTTCTATGACTTGGAAAGATATTAAACGAATTAAGGATAAAAAATAATTGAGCGTTCATTTGTTAAGTTGGAACGAGGAAGAGAGGAATTTAAAATATACTATTTTTTAATTTTATTTTGAATATTATGTGTTCCAATTTTCACCAACAAATACTAAACATCTTACTGGAATAGAAAACGGGATAGGGCGGGTTTTTGAAATATCATAAAGACAATAACCTTCCTCTTATTTTTGTGCTCGAGAGTGAAAATTTTATTTAAGTTCGAAATAAAACAATAGATATGATAAAAGGCAGATTGAGACCTTCCCACTCATTTGTTAATAGAGAAATCTCATAAAATATTACGAAAAGAATCCGATAAATTCAAGTTCATAATCTTCGTGGATGCGAGCAGTAACACCATTGAACGCCATTAGGATAGTGAAGGAGGTTCCAAATTTGATCCCTCTTGACGCAGACTTTAATGGAAAGGCGACCACATCCGGCGGGTGAAAGACCATTTTCTGACATCTTTCCACCTGACGTTCTAGACAGAGAAGTTCGCTAACTTCGAAGCTATTTTAGTGAGGAGAGTCATTAAACATTTTCAGCATTAGAGCAGCTTCAGGTTTGGAATACAGGTAGCTGAAGCGTTTTCCTTGATCCGACGCATTAGATTTTGAGGAAGGCTTTTTCATAGAAAACATGTTCCTCAAGACATTCATTTTGGTTTGATGCGTTGCTTCTCAACCATTCTTTATCAATATTCTCAAAAATGACGTATCTTCTTCAATGTCTAATAAGTTACTTTTAATAAGTTTAATGAAAAAAAAAAACAATTAATTTTGGTCATGTGCTTCAAAGTGAAATGTACAGAAGTTTCCAAACCAATAAAGTAAAACTCCGTTGCAGTTTATACAGCATTACCATCATCCTCGGTGGTAACTACTCCATACAACATAAATGATACTAGTTTCACAAGTCATCTTTGAAACCCGAATTTTAATAATGGTACAAACGACTAGTGAGTGGAGGAAAATTTAAAAAATTCATTCTCACGTATCATTCAAATTCTGTTAGTTGATTATCCATCTTCACTTTTCTCTCGAGGTAAACAATGTAATCTTTCCATCATTTCACACTTGAAAATTTCTCCTGTTTTCTTGTTAAAGTCTGAATCCCTTTGGACGATGTTTGTCACCATTCGAACAAAGAATACTGAACTTACAATTGTCATCACACAAATTTGTTTTTATCACAACCATTAATTTCAATAATAAACAACTTCATTAATATTAAGTATACTCAAAAAAGTTGCAATCAACATTTTACATCATTTTTCTAACATACCTTTCTTACCTTCATGTATAACTTTCCCAACATAGATGATTCCTCAAAACTTTAAGGAGGGCCAGGCCAGTGGCAAGTATCAGGCGAGTTGTTCCGTAACATACTGTTTACATAAAAGGAGCTTGACAATATTTTTCAAAATTAAGTTCTGTACACGGTTGACTTACTTTCATGATCTTTCAATAAAAGTGAAATTGGTTGTTATTAATTACACAATGAACAGTGCATTTCTTTATTCACTTTTTTATTTTTCAATTTATATTCCAAGTTCCTCTCTATCAATTTGATGAGCCTTGAACAGCGAACAATGGACTCTTATTTAATAATAATCATTGAAATTTATTTCTCTAAATGTAAAAAAAACCTCTTCTTTCCTGCAGATGCGGATGAAGCTGTAGTACTACATTGGGAAGAAACTTCATAAATCATATAATACATTTTGTAACTACATCTAATATTATGGTAGGGATGTTATTTGAACTGAAAAACTCGCACCCTCTATTCCTTTGAGCTTAATAGATTTTCAGATATTCACGTTGGGAAGCTCTTCAATCAGTAAAACAGCATTAGTATTCGAAATCCTTTCGCATGCGACTCGAAATAAAATCAACGACCTACAGATCGAAATGACAATGGGTAGATATGTCCATTGACCGAATCCAACATTATTAGTCGCATTAGAAGCATGGGTAGTTGGCAATGAGGCAAAATTATCGGAGCGTTTTCTTCATCTGACTATAACTTTTAGGTTTCGAAATATATCGATGTGAAATTGTGCAAGTGGGTGTCCCGATGTATTTTAGAACACAAAAGTTACGGTCAGATGAAGAAAACGCTCCGATAATTTTGCCTCGCAGTGCACAATGTGCGATATGAAATAAATTCGCCCTTGGGATACATTTTTTTTTCATTATTCGAGTCATATAACTGACAAGAAAACGTTGCATTTATTGTGATTGTAATCTATCTTTTGTTACCATCCAGGCCCGCACAATACAATCGCAACCACATGTTTTGCTTTCATTCCTGCTACACTGATTTTCAATGGTAATTAGATTAATTAAAATTGATAGATTAACTTTAAATATTGAAATATTCTATCTTGTTACGGAGTATAATTATTTCACACAGATGCTCTCACCTCGCAGGTGACGATAATCGAGTAAGAAATAACTCTTTAAGCTGATCGTTTCGTGACACAATTTCAGTATGTTGGCTGTTTTGCCTGGGTGTTGATCAAACAATATTTTTCTGAAGTCACTAAATAGCTTCTTTAAACAGACTGGGATTTGTTTCTCAACAAGCATTTAGTGAGAATCCTAATCCTTAAATTTTACATGAAAAGTCTTTCTGGATAGAATATTTACCATTCAGATACTTGTAACCGTTCAAGATATTGTGGAACCCCTTTCATGGACCCTAAATCAATTACACGAATTCTGGTTGTACGTATTAGGTAAATCTATTCACTCACCTTTCATAGGAGACGAAAATCAAGAGAAGTGAGTGTATTGCTAAAATTTTGTGATAACCAAAAGAATCCGCATGCGCTTTGAAACCTCCAACAAGAATCAACATGCAGCCTTTCAAATTCAAGAGATGAATTCGTGAGGAAAAAAATTCATTAAAATTTGAATTTAAAATATCCCGATTATGAAGTTCTTTCTTTTCCGCGTTTAAGAAAATTTAAAACCGCGAGTTTTCAAATGGGTGTTTGGTTTCCTTGGATCAATTTGTGGTAATCATATTGTTTTAGATTTACGTTAATCCTGGAGTTAACTAACTCGGTCAATTCATATAACAAATAAGTCTATATAATTTATATTAAATAATATAAAATAAATCACCTTACTAAATAGACACGGTTTATTTACAATTATATAACGTTTCGGCTCCCACTGTGGGACATCATCTGGAAACTACTACACAAAAATTACACGAACAAATTTCGTTAGACTCCAGACCAAAGTGAGGGAAACGAAACACGAAGTACAAAACAATGAATATACAGAGCAACATGGGGCTTGTACAAAATCAAGGAATAACGATGCTGGAAATGAGACACACAGACTACATTAATTTACAGATTATTTAGAATACATACATGAAGGAATGTAACAGGAGGGGAAACTCTGACAGTTCCGCGACTCCACTTTGAGGGGGCACTGGTGTAGTTTTACCTGTGATGACCTCTAGGGGGAATACATGTGACTACTTTTCTGTTAGTTATAGTAAACCTTTAACAGAGAGCGTTAATGTCACAAGAACTCGTGCAGTTCTGTCATCACTATCATCAGAAAAATTCATCAAAATTTATGAAGAAGTCCGTTATTGTGTAGATCAGTGAAACAGCACGAAGTAATCACGATCTTTCAAAGCATCATGTATTTTTTATTTTATACTTTCATATAAGTTTATCCACATATTTAACATTTTCTTTTAGTTTTTCTTAAGTCGTTCCATTGTCTCATGTTTTTATCTTTAGTATTTTAATAGTAGTTCACTCATATATCTTACAGTTTTTAATTCTAGTTCGACGTACTGATCTAATATGTATTACTTTTACATATTTTATATTTTTGTATTTTGTTAATTTATTATTGCAATTCCTCGTTTGCAAACTGCGAAATGTATACTACTGCACTTTGTATAAAACAGTTTATAGTGCAACCATCAGTCAGTCAGGGATCTACCAATGTTCTTTTTCTAGGTTACACAATAATATTAGTACTCAACCGGACTCCAATTAGTGAAGTAAATAACTTTTGAAATAATTCTTGACATAGCATGCATTTTCAACGAAATATATGTTACAAAACACCCATTTAGAAAAGAGATAATTTAACAAAATCAAATTTATTCTTTAGAATTTCCAAATGCAAATCCATGCAATGCGATAAAACGTTGGGAACAGCCTTGGAGGTTAAATGGGAGTTATAATATAGTTGACATCTGAGAATTATTTTTCGACTTCGTCATAATGTTATCTCATAAAATGATTCTTTACTAACATGGGTTGAGACTTACATGTAGTTTTAGTTTCCTATTTTCATCTGGAAACCGAGCTGTCAAGTCCTTTTCAAATACTTCTATGAGGTAGCTTCTTGTTGAAATGGGAATTTTATACGAATGAATGAGAATAAACCAAAGTAAACATACATCCAATGTATTATAAATTACACAACAATACATTCCATACTTATCTTACCGTTATTGTCTTCTCATTTTCTCTACGAATGATTTCTGTTTCTTTATCAAAACCGTGGAAGGATTTGGAACACCGAAAATCGTTGCATAGCGTCATCCCTCTTCAACAATTTTCTTCCATCTGTCACTTAACTCGAATTAAGATTGTTCGAAATGGATCGAGAAGTACATAATTCAATTTAGTACTCTAATAGTGAAGAAAATCATTTCTTTCCAAAAATTTCTACTCAAGACTAACACTAACCTCACACAATTTCGAATGTTCTGTTCGCTGACACTCCTGCAGTTTAGAACCCTTATGGACCTTGTCTTCCTATCTGCCGAGAATCTGAATAGTGTTATATTTTCAGGAGACTTGTTACTGCAACCTGAAGCCACACGGTAACACATTTTTTAAGTTTTACGGTAGGGTTTCAACACACAAAATCCACATACACAATGCTTAGCGCGCACACAATCGCAAAATGGCCGGTGCCGCAAAGAATTAAGGGGGCATGTCCAGACTTGGTTATATTTACCTTGACGGACAGGGATTATACTAGAGCTACCTTGTGCTAAACCTGAAATTGTACACTCTTTAATAGTTCAAATTCTCACCATAGCGCAACAGACATCTCCAAGACTCCGCGCGAGTTTAAAAGCGATATAGAGAAGTTCGATAATCATTGAGGTCAATTAGACCTTGGAAGTAATTTAGAATGATAAACAGTGGAGATCGCGCGAATTGAGCGAGTTCACGAGTATATTACTGCCATTTTCACATCGTAAAACTAAAATGCCGAAGTAAGAAGTGTTTATGTTTTCCACTGTTGTTGTAGGTTATTGTACACGTCACAGGTTATTGTACACGTTTTTAAATGTTAAGGAATATATTCCAGAGTTATTGCTTACGTATCCCACATCATCGATTCTATATTGTATATGTTCTCCTATGGCATGGGATGTCTTCTAAATGACGTAATACGTTAATTAATAAAAATTAGTTTTAGAACACATTTTTATGTACATCGCTGAAATATCAGTTTTTATAGTTACTGTACCTCGCCTTCCCCCAAAATCGTAATATGCGTGACCTGTTTGAATTTGGATGGTAAATAACGTAATTATGGAAGTAACATAATTAAGCGAACTATTTGTACATTGAACGAAGAACATAGATGCGGAAAGTGCTACTCGCCAAGCTAACCTAATGACCAAGTAGTTTTGATACCGGTCACCCGTAGAGTGGTTGTAGATTTAGTTGACGGAACTCCCCATAGATGGCGCCACCGTACTTTCTCCTCCAACAGTTATATTACTTCATATATAAGTACAGAAGCACAAAGTCACAGAGAATCAAAAGTATAGAATCACAGAATACAAAATGGTTTATTGCTGAGAGAAAAAACATTGTTTAAACAAACTTTCTATTTTTTGTAATGTCAATTGTAACTTTAAATAAATTATACAGATACAAACACAAATTTCCAAGTATTATTAGTTATACACACAACAAAATTATACACGTAGATTTAAAAAAATAGGTGCTGTGATATAAGTATTCCTCAAAAATATAGAAGCAATTAAATTTCCAAAGGAATCTAACACTAGCTCTCAAAGAAGTACGATGTAAACGTGTAATTGAGAGAAACTTATCAAATAGTTTAATAGATGCACTTTTAAAAACTATTTAGTATTTTTCAGTACCTACAGAAAGTTTGACTAATATCATAACAATACCTGGTGTTATAGTTATGTGCATCATACATTGATTTGGAATTTTCTAAGTTATTTCAGATACACTCAAGACAATGGAAAATATAAATACGTGTTAGTGGCAGGATTCAAAATTTTACAAACAGTTTTCTACATCATGTTCTGGATAAAACTCTGCATTTTAACCTAATTGCTATTATCGTACTATTTGCATGGGTTGTTTTAGCTCAGATTATTTTACCATAAGATATATTATAGAATGAACGTACAAAGTAGATATTAAGATCTCAATAAACACAGTAGACTGCAAAAGTCTTATCATAAATATCTCTTTCTTAAATTTATCAATAATATAACTTATAAGTACCTACCAATTTACATTATTTTGTCACAGAATTCTAAGAAAGTGATTAGGATCAGAATTTTGAGATTAATTACAACATTTTTAGAATTTGAGTCGTATTCTTCCTCATTTAAAAATTAGGTATCAGAATAACTCCAGTCAGTAAATATCAGTTTTATCGAAAGAGGAAGTATCTGAATTATAACCAATCCTAGGCCTAAAAGTCAAACAAAAGTCGTCAGCATATAAATAACAGCTCAAAGCAACAGAATTTAATTTTTCAGGTAAATCACTCATATAAGAGAAAAATAACAGAGGACCCAAAAAAGATCCCTGGGACACACCATTAAGAACAAATATGAAATCAGAAACGTTTTTATTACAATACACAGTTTGCACACTTTTATCCAAATAAGATTGAATTAATGATATTGCTGGTGGAGAAAACCCTAGTTCTTCTAACTTACACAACAAGGTAGTGAGGTTAACTGTATCAAACGCTTTTGACAAATCATAAAACTTGCCTCCTATAATTTATTTTCTCTACCATTAAGACTATACTACCAAAATTCATCACAGCATCAATTGTTGAGTGGTTTTTCCTAAATCCGAACTGGTTTTTTTTGTACAGTAGATTACTTAATTCCAAAATTTTTACAATTTGCATGCTTACTAATTTCTAAATGTTTTGAGAGGGTACGTACTAGAGAAATGGGTCTGTAACAGTTGGAATTAATTTTCTCGCCCTTTGAATCTATCTGAGAAATAACCTTCATCAAAACATGTATTTATTATTTGACATAGAAATTTCGATAGTTACAAAATGGACATCCTATTCATGTTCAAAACATCGGAGTTGGGGAAGTTGTTGACATTACTTGTAGAAGTTGTGGTAACAGGTAGGGTTATGTCTACTATATTATGAAAAAATCATTAAAATATCTTGCACTTAGGGCGAGAATAGATTCAAAAGGCTTTTGATTATATAATAAGTTATCATTAATAATTTTCCACGTGTGCTTTGGCTAATTTAAAGCCTTTCTAACTAGTTGATTGTTGTAAGAGATTTTTGCCTCTTTTACCTCAAACTTATACTGATACTTAATACTCCTATGTATTGATTTGGTATAAAGGTCTGATGGTTATTTTGTTAAAAAAATATTTATGACAGTTTTTTTAGATTAGGTAGTTTAGTTGAGTGCAACCGATTTACTGAAGACTTAGAAAGGTCAGTAACACTACCAACTTTCCCCATGGGAAAATCGAAATTTACAAGACACGCACATATACATATATTTGTTCAGCTTTATTTTCAAAAAAATCTTCTGATCTTCTAAATTCATTTAAACAATTAATGAAAATAATTTAATAAAAATGGACGACCCGTGGCGTTGTGCCTAACGCAGTCGCCTTCTGGGGACGCGGGTTCAAACCCGGTCCGATCCAAGTAGAATTCGTGGTGGTGGACGAAGCGATGTTCGCGGCAAGTTTTCTCGGGGTTCTCACGCTTCCCCTGCCTATCATTCCACCACAACGTTCACTCATCATCATTCACCCCCATATCATTCATTAATCACACGCCCCCGGGGAGGTGCGACAGGAAGGGCATCCGGCACCATGAAATTCCCCAGCCAGCCAAATCAAGTATCCCTCCCCCCATCTACCATCCTCATCTACGCCGATCCTGTCTAGCACGGGATTAATAAGGGCGAAGGAGAAGAATTGATGAAAGTAACTAAATTTGAGCTGTAATCATTTGGAATTGTTGTAAGGAGAATTTTATCATTGGTCTTACCATAACTAACTAATATGATATATTCTTGCAATGAGAATTTTATTCGTACACGAACAATTCTATGAAATGAAAAATACTTTTTTTAAATATTATACAATAGAAAGTTTAATAGCTCCCTGCAGATTAGATATGTCGACAGCGTCGTTGCCTCCTCAAATTGAAGGCTTCATCGTTTGTGTTTTTAGCAAAGCCACAAAACAAAAGCGGCAGAGGAAACTCGTATTTAGTGGCTATCATATTTCCGTGAGTGATGCGTGTACTAAGTGACAATTAATCAGTCAGACATTGTGAAATGACCTGGATCACTCTAGATCTATTTGTATGAACGACGGTTTGTGGAATGAATTAATGTATACTTTGCATGAGCAGCTATTCTCCGCCCCTTACCGTTCGACTTATTTAAAATAATGAACGGCATAATGGCGTATCCTCGAAATTTTAATATATTTAATTCCCCTATGATTTTCTAGTTAACAAATATGGATGATCGGTTAACGTACATAATCTGTTCAAAGACGAAGTTGCCATCCGATTTGTAAGTTGATCCTGAACGCGTCCATCTTCATATGGTTGACGGGAGCATTTGCTCCATCAGGAAGCGTGCGTTTTTTTCGGGACTTTTTAATTCTCTTTCATTATTCCAAAGCAAAAATTGTAGACATTTTGTGTAACCCAGCCAATAAACATGTATGCTCCCTCCCCTATGAACTTTCCCGTGGGTGCGTCGACGATAGAGATAGATCTTTGCGATTCAATCCGATTTGGAGTGAGCCAGGATCAAAGGCTACAAGCTGCTTGGCGGGTGAGCCAGGCGGCAGTTTTATTCTTGCCTCAAAGTTCAGGCTCCCTGCCAGGCCCACTCAGCCCACTATAAAATAAGTACCATATCTATACCGGTGGTTGTAGTGGCTGGAACGTAATGCTGACCATACCACTTTTCCCATAGACAACCATAAACCCGTAGAATATACCGTAAAATAACAGATTGAAACGCGTTTTACCCTTATTGAAATGATAATCTGAAAGTGTCATGGTATGCCAAACTAGTAGATGTAGTTTTAGAGAAACAGCAATAATTCCAGAATTTATTTTATATTTCAGGAACAATTTATATTTCAATATCTTTATGAAGGTTATATATATATGCAAAACAAAAGGATCTTTTAGTGATTGATTGCAGCTCTGGTTGATGAGAACATATTCCTCGTAAAGTGACAATTGACTTCAATTAACTTGTGTTACAGTCTACACAAAACAGAAAAATACAAAACAAAAAAATTTTGCTGTATAAACTAAATAACTTAACTCACAGCATAATAATCGTATTATTACCAATATAATTAAGGATATTCGTGAAGAAATATGGGATCGATATTGTTGGATTGACAACAAATTGCGTGCGTTACTTCTTTTCACTTTGTAGTGTACGATTCCACCAGTATCAAGTTACGTTGAAGCATCGAATTAATCAAAAACGTATTTGTTCAGTCCCTGTAAGCACGTGAATGGTACAAAAATTTAACACGAATATTTTTGTTTATTATGAAAATGCCGAAGGTACTGAGGATCGTTGTAAAAATATGACCTAATTATATTAATCAAAACATTTCATGGTTTCTTCCGTGGTTCAGCTTTATTATATTCTGTTACCCGAAAAATGTAGTTTTTCTTCAATACGTTAAAGGGAAACGAATTTGACAGAATCATAGACACCCCTGATTTTTGATGATAAATATTACCATTATTACTCGGCGGTTGAGTGCGTGTGGGTTGCTCTCAATATCAGAACGACGGGGACAATGGAACGCTCCAACGTCTGGTCAAGCGACGGCAGATAATGATGTAAGGATGTAATGGCGGTTGCTCATTGTTGTCTGGCGAAAAGGCAATCGAATAGCACTCCAATTACTCCAAGCGTAATTCCTTCCAACTGCTGCAGATGCGATATAATTAGACCGTGGTCGCAACAGCGTTTGCAATTCCGATGGCTCTTCACACGACTTACAATAGCTGGAAGAGTCCAACTTTCCGATGAAGAGAGAAACCACCTATTCAAGTTTTTTCAAGATCCTTCCCATTAGTAAAAGTGATTTCTCTTTCTGGATAATTCATATCACATTGATCCTGGAATCATTAGTAATTCACATTTCTCTATAAAACACCAAAATATATTCGCTTTTCAACTAACTGGTGATTTATATTTCGTTCTTCGTTAATTAACTTACATGTCACGTTTAAACTCAGACGTTTCAAAATACTTTTACTTTGACCAAATACCAGACTACATTTTTTTTTCGATGTCTCAAAAGACAATTCTTTAACATTCAAAATTATTGAAGAAATCAAAACCTACGTATGTGTTGCTTGAATAATGTTTTCTGTTTTATGGTTCTATTTTTAGACACATCGGAAATTATAATGATCATTGTAAATATTGTAAAATTAATAAATGTTAGATTTGGAAATTAATTTTATCAACAAATTTTCATCCGGTACCCTTATTTCACTTATGTAAGCAAAAATTAAACATAATGCGTAAAAATTATTCCTCCCCTAAAAATTTTCTCAAAAACTTCATTCGAACCCTTAGCTCAACTTCAAAACCGTGAGCTCGCCTTCACACTTCATTCCGACACCGGGCATAATAAATCAATTACGGCGATATGTTCCCCGCGACATCGACATGTACTTACACGGCATCTAGCGGTGCATTATTGAACTGAGATGATATAAAACCGGACTTCGCCGCGCCTGTCATTTAGCTGGTGGCAGCGTGCGCGTCAGCCTTGTCACTTGGAGAGACAGACGAGGCTCGTGGAATGCGCCGACGCTCCTGCCCAGACATCGCGTCTCGTTGCCTCGCTCGCCATATGGCAATTTCGGACATACTTTGACGAAAATGGGGAAAACTTTTCTATTGCGTTTTGGTTGTGTATTCGCGTTGTATAGTTGAAGTATTCAGTGCTTTGCAATATTTCTTCTGCATTCAGCTGTCATGATTATTGTTTTTTCTGGGTTTTCCTTGATCTATTTAGGTAGATGCCGGGAAGATACCTAGATTGTTACCCCAGAGTAGAGTAGTGAATTTAGTCCCCCAATTATTGTTATTCATAATTTGTTTCTATGTACTCATTATTAATAGCGGTGTGACGGAAAACCAGGTCATACAGCTTAAACGTCGCCATAAGTATAAATGACGCAGGTAAGCTATTTCATATTATTATTGTATTAAAAATAAGGGAGCACGAAGAGGAAATTAATAACCATGATTTATGTAATTGTTTGTTGTATGACGAAGAAAGGACAGCTTATATAAATGGAATGAAACTATTGGATACTCATAACTAAGAGGGATGTGGTAAATTAATAGCAATAAAGGAAATTCAAATAGCAAAAGGAAGAATATTCATTTGCTATATAATGACACATTGAAGATGTGGTTGTTATTTTATGTTTTGTTTATAAGAAAATATTCTTTATTTTATATATTGATGGAAATGGAATAAATAACTGTAATTGTGGGGAGTTCCCTCCCACTCAAGGTAATGATCACAACTCCTCGTGACTCCCTCAAACTTTGACGACTGACCTTTGAAAAGAACCTGCGGAAGAAAGGAAGGTTGGAGGGAGATATCAGTTCATTATTACCATTCTATTTTAACAAGGATTCTTGCCAGAAGGTGCAGTATTTCCCAAATGACATACGTAATTCCAAACATATTGGAAGCGTGTTACATGTGCTGCCAGAATACTAGAATAATACATTGTAAAGTATTATGACAAGATCAAATCATGCCTCCTCGTAATTACTTTACCCACATCCATAAAAGAAGCGTTTTCATGTGTTCTCGGGCATTCTCAGTTCCTGTTACGATATTTGTGATACTGAATGAGAAATATGTGACGAGAAGTATTCTTCTTCAACCTTGCTCACACCATTTCCCAGTGTTTCGAGATTACAAATCGATATAGCGAGTTCTCATCTTTTGTTAATTTCATTTTCGTTCTTAAAGCTGAACTGTAGCAAGCGCACACACGCAGTCCTCTTAACTTCCTTACTTTCTCGCTCTACTATGACGTTCGAACTCGGGAGCACTTCCCGGAAGAAAGATTAGACGGGAACTAAGTCTAACAATTAAAATTAATTATATTTGCGGAGTTATTAGTTTAATTAAAATTTATCAATTAAGATAATTTAGTTTATTTTTAATGCATGCTTGTAGATATACGTGATGGGAGTATGCATGTAGAATACTGCATAAAGAAATTAGAACAGAGGAGTGTATAATGGATGAATAATGAATAGATGAATGAATTACGGAGGTTGGGACCGAATTCACTCGAAATATCTTTGATTCAGTTATCACAACGCACTCCGTCTCTTCCGTGGTCTGCCCTACTTTCTTTTCAACGATTTTCAATATCAACGCGAGTCCGAGAAATTTCTAGAGATATTCCTTTGCCTTCTATTCATGAACATCTGTTCCTTCTGGTATGTTAGTGAACTTTGCTAAATGCTGAAACAATCTGAACTCTCAACTAACAAAATGTGGTTCGAGACAGTATTCGCACTGCTGTTGTATCTTCTGAAACCTTGATCCACTCGCCGCAAGCACTCATTTCCAATTCCGAATTTTGTCCAACAGCCGTATTTCGCTTCCGAACGCAGATAGGGAAATAAATAAGCCTGCGCGGTGGTCAGTACTTTTGGTCTTACGAATGACATAACGTACCCTGAGGGGGTGGATCTTGATATCGTTACCATGCGTTACTCTGGGGAAGGGGGTGTTAGTCTTGATTTCGTATAATGCTCAGTTTAATAGGGTGTATTTTGTAGAGTACATTAATCTAAAAGTTTGTCACCTTAGTCCACGTGCTCAACCAATCTGTAAGAGCACATTGCAAAAAGGAACGAACATGTGGGTCAGTGTATCAAAATTTCTCCCCATATTTTTCGAAAAGGAAAAAAAACTTTTCAGCAATTTTTTTCAACTGGAAGATGTAGGGCTGGAATTCCACCACAACAGTTACTCGACGAGAAGCGTCAGGAAGGGCGTCTGGTACCATTGGGGTTATTTGGAGGGGAATTTCAGAGGCATCATCTCATCCTCCATCTCTAACCCCTTCAATAAGGGAATAGGAGTGAAGGCAAACTACCGCAGGGCAAGGGTTGTGTAAATTATTTGGAGAGGGTTAGAGGTATCGTTACAAGTGCGTTACGACGGGAAGGGATATTAAAATTAAAATTGTGCGTTACGTTATTTATGAAGACCGCTTAACAACACTGCACATCAACCATATTCCACAGGTATACTTCAAGGTTTTTACGAGGATCCCTTTCCTTCGGAACAAACTTTTTTAAAGGAATGATATTGTTTCCAAACTAAGTTAACGTTTGTATCGAGTAAATTTAGACTTCGTTAAAAGTTTTTAAAAAGTGCTTACTCCGGAAAAGACGGAAGAAATCAAATGCAATCTACGTTACTCGTACAACTGAACGAAAATTAGGTAACACAAAACAGCTTAGATTATGCGACCAAAAATAGGCAGGTTGATAGAAGTATAAAAAATAATGAAGTCAATAAAGTATAAGGTTGTGTCTGCGAAATGAAACTTGATGAGACTGTGAGTACCTACAACACACGAGGGTTTAGACGTTCACACGTATTTCCGCCCTAATTACATCATCCATAGCCGAGAGCCATTTGCCATATTTAGGTCAAACACAATGAAGAAAATTCACCTGAACAAATAATATATAAGAGAAATTCATTAAATAAATTACGTTTTTATTGCGTTCAATCCTCATTCTAATTACTTTTGGTTGTTTGTTTCACATCGAGTACATAATTTGAAGTTTTGGTGGAAAGTCCTGGGTGAGGGGCAAACATGCAATTTACACTGGTAATATTCGTAACTACTTTTTAAAAAAATTTATTAGAGTATCTGCTCTGAAAGTGTTCTGATGTTTTTGTCCAGAATGAATTCCTGGAGGTCTCTGTGTCTTTTTTGTGCCTCCAGTTTTTCTAAATGAAAGCGAATCAAAAAGAAAAAACTCCTTAAAAGGAAAACATATAAAACGGAAAATATGTCATGTGACACTAAGAAGTCACGCCCAAAATGATACTTAAGAGTTATTGATGGCACTGAGGTGATGGTATTAAGTGAACTTTTCTAATGTACCGTTCAATTTCCACGGTCGTTCTAAATGTGTTAATCTGCCTTGTACAAAATATGAGAAATTCTTGAACTAGTTTCTCAATCGTGTTACCGTTTTAGGATCAATTTTTTCTCACTGCTCGTGCACATGCAGACTTCCAATCGACGACGGTAAGGTGTTTTCCAATGCAATACTGAAGTAATTTAGACCGTCCATGTTCTGAGTTTCATAGAATCGTATCCGACTATTCAACTGAAGAAAACCCTTTGTGGGTCTCTTGTCCAAGGGGCGTGAAGAATGCTACCCGCCTCACACACTGAACATCACGGATAAAAAACTATCCCCGAACGACAAGTGTTCTTGCTACGAGAAATATGGCAAAATTAAAATTGATGCTCATTATAAAAAATGTAGTTTTACCCTTTCGCGGTTTTAAGATATAATATAAGTCGTGGAGAGAAACATGTTAAGTACATCCGCGGATGCCTAATTTTATGTAGCTTAACTGAGATAAAAATTTTCGAAAAGTATGTATTTTCCACTAGAAGATTTTTTTAAGTTCGTTATTTAATTTATTTTTGCACATTTTGGAAAATTGTGATCTACTTTAATACAACATTTTCTAAAATAGTATTATTTTTTTAACAATTTGCATAGCAAGTGGAATTTTCCAAATTTATTATTTATTATACTATTGTAACTGTGTATTCTCAGTTCTAACGTTTTAGTTGTTTAAGAGTGAAAATGTCCTTTTTTAGGTTGATCCTATACGAAGAATGGTATAATGTCACCACAATCCTATTTTTCACGATATCAATTAATATTTGAAAAATAGTAAATGGGATTATAAGTGAGTGCCCATCTCCCTTGAATATTGTCATGATATTAGCGTATAACTGTTGGTATATTATCATTATTTTCGTAATTATTGCTGGGAGTTTCTGACTAATTATTGGCACCCAAGAGTATAGTAAATTTTGCTTATTCATAGATTTTTCATTAAATTATAGCATTAAGACGACAAAAAGTCTGTCCCCAATCAATAAAGGTTTTGTAAATTGACGTTTATTTTTCAATAATACGTTCTAAAAGGAAAAATTATTGATACTTTTTATCTTTTCTCATGTTATGAGCCTTTTAGCAACACGATTTTTATTATCTTCAATATACAATAATTAAATTTCGAACAGATAATAGAAATAAAATAATTAAAACCTCGAAACTGTTTTGGAGCATGAAACAAGGACTCGAAGTGTCACCAGTCTTCCACTGTGTTTTCTTAGCTGCCGTCGATCAATGTGCTTCATTGAAGTCTAAAATGACAAAACTCAAATAATAGTAATGGCAGCGGAACTATGCTAAATACGATAACAAGCTATGTGTGTACAAGGCAGCATTGAACAATATTTGGAAAAGAGCAGTTGCTCGTTTGCAGTAATGCATTTGCCTCGTTCTGCGCTAGTCATGGTCAACCGCTACTTTCCCAGGCATTTCCACAATCCGGAACTTTCCGAGTAACAAACATGGTGAAATTTCAGGATTGTTTTGCATATTCATGTTTCCTACGCAGAAGGAGATTCAGCAATGAAACACTGTAAACATAATTAAAGTTTTAACATTTATATCATTTACGTATTTATTTTTCATGATATACTAACCATTATTATTGCTAATTAACGCGAGTGCTTCTCATTGTTAGCGAGTAAAAAGATCTTGGTGTGTGAAACAATGGTTGTAAGAAAGAATTTTTGAACGTGCAAAATAAATATTTAGAAACATCAAAAAATCATTAGCAAATTCTCAATTCATGTTTCAAAGTCTGTCTGAAGGAAATAAGACCCCCAGCAACTAGTGTCTGTTTTGAGATAAGTATTATTTGCAACATGTGAAGTCCGAAGAGTACAGACGTTTGGTGTGGGTACGATAAGCAACAAGTCTAGATAAGACCAAAGGAAGGAATTAACATGGCATTTATAAGTGATGAAAGCCTTCTTTATTTGACGCTTTAAGCTCTCAAGATCGCAAACCAATGTTCCCCGGTGCAATGGTAGATCCACGATTTTCTTTGCAAGATGGGTGTAGATCTCTCGAAGGGTCTGCAGGGCCGCGGACAGACATCAAGGGCCCCAGAGTCAGATGCCCCCTTCCTCTCACCTTACCGCGTCCACCACAGCTCAACAACACACTATAAAGCTTGTATCAATGCTCGCATAAACTGAACAGAGAGAGTTTTTGTAGTACCAATTGTAATTGTTTTCATAATATAGTGACGGAGCGTGGATTTCATTTGGGGGGAGGGTAAAAATTTGAAACAAAATGATGAAATATGACATTCCAAAACAATTTAGTATTTGAATTTCATAAAATTCGTTTGAGCCATTCTCGAGGAAAAAATGTGATTATACAGGATAAATTTTATATTTGAGTAAAAATTAAACAGTAAGACCTGCCGCGCCGGACCCCGGGGCTACAGCCGCAGCTGCCCCCTCCCCTCTCGGGTCTAGAGGCATGACAAATGTGAGAAAGTTTGAGGCAAAATGATGTCGTTATAAGGTAATTTACGATTTATTTATGATATATTTTTAAAAACCAACGCCAATAACAGACCCACGAACCAATCGTAATTTATTGTTTTACTAAATACAGGTCAATTTAATCTTTTTCTCTCGGTTAATTTTTTTTCCTTGAGGTGTTTGAGCCCGGAAGCAATTTCCAAAATTCGCCACTGCTCTGATGGCAGTCACAAAGAAATGCGTCTTATGTTTCTTCACTCGCAAGATACCAGAAATCTACCTAAATTTGCATGGTGTAAAAGCCACAACATACAATTTATTTGTTTTTTTTAGAACAGTCGCAGTGTTTTTTCGCAATATTAGTGGGCCAGGAATAAGAGCAAGTTCCAGTGCAGTAAAAATCACGGTCCTTTTTACAGTCCCTGGTAGAAGTCAAGAAGGTTTCCATATTTTCAGAGCGTTTACCAACATAGATCTTCTCGCTGCTTTTACCGATGGAGAACTAGAAACACAATTTGCTGTTACCCAGTGGCCATCACAAATAAGCTCATAAGGTCACAAGAGGCTGCACGGAGTCTCTGCAGCTCTCAACTAATATACTCGTAAACTCAATGACCGTTCACAGAGCTAAATGGCCGCTATCGACCGGCAGTTCTTTTTCAATCTGCGAACATTGCTTGCTCTTCACCTTCTGTCTCCTAGTGCTGACATCCACATTGCTCTTCTTCAGCCTTTCACGAATGCGAAGTTTTTCTCCTTCAGCATTCAGAATTTCTATTACAGCTCGCCGCCTTCCACGAACGTCGATGTCAGCCGATTTCTAAAGTGATGCAGTGCTGCCACCTGTTGACTTAGACAGCTGTTACTGCAGTGGATTATTCTCGACTCCAAGATACTGTGGATGGTGTGACGAACGCGTGGTCGCGGTGGATGTGGATGTGGATGGTATACTCAAAGTCACGATACTTAGCCTAAAATTATTCTATATGGACAAAGAATTTAAGTAATATCCAAATAAATATTAATAGTAGTCACAAAAGCGACTATTTGCCGTAAAGAAATACAAGTTAATAACACGACAAACTAAGACACAAGGTAATATTCGGTGGACACGCTCGATGCAGAAGGAACAGAATGACGCTCAAGGGCAACTGCATTCAATTCATGGCCGAGGTTGGCAATGGATTCAAGTTCGAATGTCTTGCCAACAGAACGCGAGGTAGTCTTATCATTACTCTTATGGACGATGGCGAAGTAAAAGCGTTGGCTACGTTGAGTCCAGGTTCTATACCATCATCGAGCCAATTAGACTGACAATAAATAAATAAATAAATAATTCTCAAGAGAGCTGTTACAAACTGCGTATGACCACGTTGAGGAGAATGAAGTAATTTACTGCGACTAAAATACAATAAACTAATAAACACAGTGCGTTTCCGTTCATGATTTTTTTCTTAAGTTGAATTTCTCGAGGCTAAGTAAGATGACTTTGAGTATATACACGACCAGATGCCATAAGGCCGGTATTACACGGTCATATTTCTATGACGAAAGATGTGATCAAAGAACGAGAACCTATGTCATACATCAAAGCTTGTGCATTATTCTGTCGTATTTTTAATCATATGTCTTTGATCGTCAATATACGACATAGAAATATGACCGTGTAATACCGACCTGACTTATTTAAAAAAATAGATCTCAGTGCCTGGGCAATTCAATTCAGTATGCAATAGTCAATGTGTTCAACATTTTCCATTCATAGTATATGTTAGTATATGCACGATGTAAGAATGGGAAGGTGTGGGAGTTCCAATAGCGTCGAGTACTAATACCTGCTCATCTTTTTTGGTTCGTTTAGAACTCGCCAGATCACACAACGTGTAAAGGTAGCTATTTTCCCATTGAAGTGTAGTTATCAAATTTAATATAAAAATGACTATAAAGTAAATGCAGACTTTGTAGAGAGCGATAGAATAATTAGCGATTACATTACATTTTTAACCATGAAAAAATGTTTAGCCCATTGTTATTTTTTCTTCCTATAAATGCATGTTTTCCACTATTCTAGTGAAAAGGACACTTTACAACCGAGAATTATGTTAATAGGTTGTACAGTAATCGAAAAATAATATCTTCGTTAATACAAATTAAGTTCAGACCTACTGCTATATCTCCACTTACACGAAACTTTGCTGAAAATAGTCAACTAAGATCACTGTGAGCTCTGGTCAACGTTTGACCACGTGCTCTCACACCTCTCCCTTCTTACACCGTGGTTTATTACATCTCCCTCAGTTTAAAGTTTGACCGGAAGAGGGCAGATCAAAATATCTGGAATCCGTAATTGAGAAAAGCCACTCAGAGGAGATTTCGGTGTCGAGATGACGTCATTGTCAAATCCCAGCAATCTCTACGGTTTCTAGCCCGCAGATGTTTGTAGGACCGCTAAATCACTATTGATGAAATTAACCTTCATTTAAAGCACTCCAATAATTTGTTTGTTATTTTCTTTTAATAATTTACTTTCAAAATTTAGTCCTACGTCTTTAATATCCAATACAGGTTGTTGCAATCTACTTTATAATTGCGTTATTTAACACTATTGTTCACCTACCTAAAACATATTTATCAGTGAGGTTCCCAACGCCAACTGCTTCAATAATGTTAAAATAATTTATTGATAAAGGAAGTTAATATGAGTTTCAAATTGCCAATAAATATTATTATTTTTATAGTACTCTAGTTTATGTAGTGTTGTTAATTCCTTTAATATTTAATCACTCCCTTGCTATGGTATACTTAATTCTGATTAAATAATTCTTTTTTCAGACATGCAGTTTTGTTCCTTTTTATTCAGTTTTATTTTTCAATCTGTATGCAACCTTGGTAAGGTTGTACATTATCTCCGCAGCCCCATCCTGTCCAAGAATTTTTTTCTCTGTTTTTTCTTTGGGTAAAGGAGGATTATGTATTGGTAGGAAGGTCATTAATTCTTTTTTACTATTAATCTCGAATTTTTATTGTAATAAATGGATAATAGCAAGTATTTGTTACAAACCTTTTTTAAAAATATTAAATCCGCCAATACCTTTGGGTCCTTGATCAGAATAGATGGGTTGATCTCTTGCTTGTTTTTGGAGAGATTTGTTGCCCTCATACATGGTCATATGTGGTTTGTAATTTCTTTTTTACGATACAAATTCAGTATAGTGTTTTAATCCATTATGTAAACAAAAGGAAACATTTCAATATGTAGTATATGACGATAAGAAAAAGAATTAGAAAAAAATGAGTCACTGTTACTTACATAGGAATTTACATATGTCAAATCTGAACCATAAATTTTTATTCTGACAATATTTATTTAATTTTTTTTAAAGTTTTATAGTTTACTGAGAGAACTATGTGCATCATTATCATGGAGCTTTGATGTTGACAAGCCCTAAAGCCCCAAGAAAAAAAATCTTGGAGCTTTCTAAATAAAGGTTCAGTGTTGACAACAACAAACGCTGCATGGAAGTCAGTATATATTGCTTCAACAGTTGAACCAAGCTCTATATTCCCAACCATATGTCAAACATTCACACAGAGTTTGGACAAAATCAACCTACCTATAGTAAATACATGCTGTTACGTTTACATGAATGTTCTCAAATAATATCATAATTTGTCTTATATACATTTATCAATGAGTTTGGCATATACATTATGCAGATTGAATGGTATATAATTTTGATGCCTGACTCATCTCCACTCTTAAATTTGAGAATTATAAAATCAATCTTCCACTTATCTGAAAAAACACTGACAGATAAAGATTTAGTAAGTAGGAAAATAAAAATTATGTTTCCATTTTTTAATTAGTGCAGGGACTGGCCTCCTTTATTATCTCCCAATTGCTGGATATAAATTTAATTAATTTATAGTAATATATCTACTGCTCTATTTCCACAGAATATGTTATTTTTTGTTGTACTACAGCATCAAATTTCTTTACATGAAAAAATTGACTGATCACTATCAGTGCTGTTGCTATTTAAGAATGTAGTCTATTGGTGTGACCCAGCATTATTGAGACAATTAACATATTTCAAGAATGATTCAGAATGTTTTGAATCTCTCTTCTCAATTTTCTGTCAAAATCTGGCACTGATGGTGACAAACAAATTCATAGTTTAATTTCATAATATTAATAATTTAGTTTTAGAAACTACATTTAGTTTTGTGAAAGTAAGTAGAAATTTTACCACAATAATAGACAGTCATAAAGAAAATATTCAAGTTCTGATATTTAATCACATTGTATTATTGGTTATCAGTAAATTATTAATTAACAGTTCTTAAGCATTCCTCAAAATTATATAAAAAGTTTCTCTCATTCAGATCACTATTTATGGTCAGTATAGTATTAATGTAGAAAAGGGTTACTTCCTGATTAAATATTACAAATTATGAAAACAAAATAACAAAAATTTGCTTTTCCCTAAATTTGTAACTTCAGGTATTTAATGACAATCATAATTGAAATGACATTCTTGCTGGTGGTTTAGGGTATCTACAAGACTGTAAAATCTTCATTGAAAAGAAGGTGGATCATCCTATC
>NNCF01130942.1:0-32451 GCA_002313205.1 Laupala kohalensis | reverse complement strand
AAGACATGTAATCAGACCAGTGTCAGAGATCCTAAAAATTTTCTAATTTAAAATTTAATTATTCCTGAAAATTATCCACTTCATAAAGGGAATGTGTTTTCTCAAGAAATATTACACTGATACAATCATATAAACATATTGGCTAATATTTCTTGATGTTGGCAAGCCCTAAAATCTCTCTTCAAAAATCTACATATTTCCAATTTAATATAAAAAACCTTTCTTAAAAATAGGTTTCCAATTTTTGTAATGTTTTCCATAGTAAAAGGAATTTGTAAATAACAAAGATCAAACCAGGAATGTTAATCAAATGTATCCAGGAAAGAGGTCGGAAAGCTGAATAATTCAGGGAATTTTATAAAATACATTTTGTAGATACTTAATGCTTAACTCAAAACTATTTAAAACTAAACAAACACATTGATAGTTGAAACTGTTATAAACAATATAGCTCATATTAGATACAAAATCAACTAATTTTATTTCTTCTGTTATAAAATTAAACTAAAATAAAAAATAACTATGCTTGTTTTTATATATTTTTCTTTGAAATTTGTTGACACCAAAGAATACACAACATTAATATTTTTAAATGTAAATCCCATTCTGTGTACTAAGCTAAACTAGCATACAAATCATAATTTTCTAAAATTATATACATCCTTTGCAATCTTTTATTTTTCTGAAACCTGCTTGATACACCAATAAACAATATACTGCATATCCTTTGTTATATAACACTTGGACAGTGCAAAACTAACTTTCTTTACTTGTGATATATTTGTGTTAACTTCTCATCATTAATAATTAATTTAATACTAATTTTCACAATTATCAGCCATTATTTTCAAAAGTAATCAAAACAATATTTGGCTACAACACCTGTCCCATCACAGGCTTTGTCATATCAACTTTGACAAATTTATAATTCTCACCTCAACTTCTGTAACCAATCAAATTTCAAGATGTTCATAAAACTATGTAAATAGTAACCAATTCCAAAACTTTTTGTGTATTTACATCACATTCCCACAAGAACCATATTTAATTTTGCATCTTGTGGAGATATTGACATTTTGACAACATACAGGGGAAACTGGGGTAAAGTGGCCAGGGCCTCCAATCACCTCTTAAGTTGATTTGTTTGCTTATTTAAACATTATTTAGATATATAAACTTTAGGCTAAGAGCTTTTATTGAATTCTTTGTATTTACAAAATCAAAAGTATTATTTGTAACCAGTTTTAATTTCATTTTAATTTTAAAATTTTAAATACTAGTCAAATTGAATACACTTATAAATGTACAAAAGACATAAAATTTCATTTCTTTCTTATCATATTTTAAGATTTCTTGTTTCATGCAATTTAAATTTGAGATGACATGAGAGGCAATAAAACTAATAATAACTGAGCGAGATGGACCTGCTACTAGCTTACATAATGGCATTGAATTTCCTTAATAACTAGGCCTGTGTTACTGCAGGTTTAGACCCCATCAATGCATTGGGACACCATTTAAATAATATTTTTGATGTTTTATTGAAGTATATTTTAACTTTAATAATAATTATATAATTTGAGTGTCTAAGAAAATGACAGTTACTTTTGGTAAAAAAGGACATTACTTCATTTTCATATATTGTATATTTTTATTTTATTTTTAATCAGAAAATTTTACAAAGTAGAATCCTACAGAGGTAAATTAATTACCTGTATGCAGTTCTGGAACAAGAAACCATTCTCACTAGAAATAAATTACTAGAACTTACTTACTAAAAAGAAAAACACGTGAACTAACAGTAATCCTAGATTGTTACACATGTAATCATGATCTATTGTATCGCTGAAGACTTATAGTTAGTTGTAACAGATAAAAGCTGTGCTGTATACAAATTTAAACTAGTAACAAAACCACATAAACAATATATACAAATATCTAAATGTTGGTCCCAATCCATTTCTTAAATTTATTCCGTATAGTTAATCTCTTATAAGTTAAAATTTTAGATTATTTGGCAATGAATTAAATAATCTAATAGCTATTAAGTAACTGTTTTTATTACTTATAGTTTTAACAAACTTGGAAATTAGTATACTTTTATTTCTTGTTTTACTTGTCTTATGAAGATACTCTTTTCTTGGATCTTTATAATGATAACATAGTGACTCAAAAGTGAACATTTGATCTAGATTTAGGGAATAATTCTCTCTATCAAAAGTGTTTTTACATACTATTTTTAACAATCTGTTTTGCAGTCTTTGCAACAGATTTATATTATTTTTGTATGCTCAATCCCAAGTATTTATGCCATAGTTGAGTATTCTATGAAAAAATGCATGATATAGTAATAACAGTGTTTTAATTTGCATACTTTTAGCCATTTTTTGATAATAAGTTATTTAGTCTTATTTATAACCTCTCTATATGTTTATTCCATTTCATGTTATAATCGAAAGTAATTCCTAAATATTTAGTTTTCCATTCTGTTTATTTTGTGGTCATACGCAACATTAAAATTTATTTATAATGATTAATACCAAAAATATGGTTTGAGTTCGGTATGTATTTATATTTATCATTTCAAGATTTCTTGCAAATTGGCAATTTTCCCCCTAGTGCATGGAAAAGTGGCCACTTTGCAATAGTTGGGAAAAACAAAAATTTCAAAAATATATTTCAAGATATTGTTGATTTATTGATATTACACAAAATGTTACACACACTTAATACTTTTTCTTATTTAATTTCCATTTAATAAGTTTACTGGAGGACATTTTTCTTCAGAGTGGTCACTTTACCCCAGTCTTCCCTACTTATATCTCAACAGCAAATTCCTAGAAACATTTTTAAAAGCTCCAGAATTCCTCATAAATTTCACATTCTAGCTCACATTTAAGATTTCAAACAAACAACAAAAACAAACCACCGCAGAAAGCATGATCTATAAAAGGTTCAAGAAAATGATAACTTCAAGTTTGTACAAAATACTGTATTTCTACAGTTCTATCTTTAACCACAGGAACAGAATTCATTTACAAATACATTGAATAATCAGTTTTAGGTTTGTTTAACTTACATAACAATGTTACCATCAAGCTAACAGAATATTTCATAGACCTAGAGATATAGCAGCACCAATAGCATTATTGTTCTATCAATATTTACAAGACATTTCAATGTGTACATACACAATCTAATCTAACCTCATTGAATCAAAAACTATATTTCAAACCAAATCATGTAAACACACATATTTACAAATTGGAAGTAAATTGTAATCATAGGAGTTTGATGCAATAATTTTTACTTTCCTGTCTGGGGATGTGTCTCAGGTCAACCGGGGTTTAGGTCTGGGCGGAAATGGTGGACAGTTGTGGAAGGCGAACGGGTGGTGTAGTGGTTAACACCCCTGTAATCAAAGCAGGTTCCCGGGTTCGATTTCCGTCTCGTCGCCATTTTCTTCTCCATGTGTAGGGTAAGCGGAAGAAATATATGCAACAAATTTCAGTACTTTAATCATAGTTCACTGTCAGTAGGAATGTAAGCAAATTAGTCGATACAGACCAAGGCAAATTGTAGTAAATAAATTTTGAAACAAAGTCAAGGTAAAGTGCACTCAAAGTACAGTTTTGACGATTTCATTCTTTACCTTAAGTGAGTAGAAATACAATAACTAACATATTCACTTCCTCTAAATAAAGATTTCAAACATTCTGCCATTACGTTGTAATTTCGAAGATACTTTTTAAAAGCTACAGAAAAACACGAAGTTGGGACGAAAGGGTTCTGAGAACACGTATCCCAAGTTATGCCTCCCGCCATCATCCCCACCATCGCATTTCAGTTATGACGCCATAGCAACGTTAAGTTCACAAGACAGACCCTGATCCTGAAATTTCCACCGAGTGCTACCCCGAATACAGGGTCTCAGAAATTGTGCTTTATTGGAAATTTTCACATTCCTTTTGTAATTAATGAGAAGAAGAGGAATTGTATGTTTCTGCATTCTGATGTGATGTGTCTTTCTTGAGATTTGTGGAAAAACATCTTTTCAGTGATTACAGCGCCAACTATCGCTCATGGGAAAAATGTTTCACGATCAGACAAAAGTAACATTTTTTTAAAATAATCCGAATCTGCAGCATAAATTGGGTTCCGCTTATAGATTTCAAAGTTATCCTCCCTCCCCCCGCTTCTAAAAAGGGGTGGTGGTCTTGATTTAGCAAGAGTGAATGTCCTCCTCAAAAATATTAATTTTTATTCGAAAATATTTTCTACAGTGCTCTTCTTAGATATTTCGATGTCTTTACTTAAAAGAACCACTTAAGAAATTCAAAAAGTGTGCCCGATAAAAAAGCATTCTTCATAGGATGGTTGTTTCCTTTCCAAATCGAAATGCGTTGCTACAAAGCATACCGAAATAATTATTCGCTTTTGATTCTATAAAATCATTCAGTCCAGATACAAAACTATCTTCGTGCAATGTTTTAAAAAGTACTTTAAAGGAAAAACGTTTTGAAGATAAGTGAACGAATAACTTTGAAAATCGGATTTCATTGGATTTGGGAGTGACATGAACATGAGCTTCCTTGGCGGTGTCAAAAAGAAAATTACGTTTTCCTCTTTCGCTAAAAAGTTAATCAAACAAATCAGATTCTAGATATTTCATCCTTTCCGTCATCCTGCTTTCTCTCTCTACGAAATTTTTCGTCGAAATGTATAACGAGATTTTGATACACGAAGACCGCGGGAGTTTAATTTCCTCCAAGATAATCTCGATTCCGTGGATCACGTACATGGATTTGAAGTAATAAAATTCTATGGAGAATATTTTTTATTAAATATAAAGATCAAATCCACTCAAACATGACTTTGCGCTGAACATGACACCGCTTCATTAATTTGTAATGGTTTAAGCAGGATGATAACTGTTGGTATTCAAGGATCCGACTTAATGTGTTTATGCGGAACCAATTCTGAGAAATGTATCAATGATCCTCAAAGTTTATTAATTTTGCACAATCTTGGGATGGAAAATTCAAAAGTGCTAAAAACTTTTGACGCAACTACATTCTTTTTTTCTTATTTACGTTATTTTTTTCAACTTATGTTTTAGTTCGGGTCGAGCCGTACAATTATAATTTTCTACTTTTAATGTGAGAGGAGGTGAAATCAAATATGAGTAGAAAACTCAATGATCCAGATTCATTGGCGTTGATGGTTTAGGAATGTAAAGGACGAATTAGTTGAAAAGTGTGAAATGCATCGTAGTTGCGGGAGGCTAGAGGAAATTCCAAACTTTATCTGGTGATGGAAAACCTGAAAACCTACGACAAGTTATTGAGAATCATAATGCCAAAGTGTTTTTCTTGCACACATAGCTGCGTTTACAACAACATTTGTGTAATGGCTATCTAACTCACACCTGATGACTTCGATATGATCCTCAATACCTTATTAAAATTTTCAGGAAGTCATGAGTGCATCTCCCTTAATTTTGGTTTGTGGAGTAAGTTCGGGGCTAGAAGCTATTAGTTATATTATCAATATTGCGTTGATATTTCGTTAACAATAGACAATAAAAACGTTTATCGTCTGATCGATTTTCCCCTAACCTCTTGGATGCAACTAAGGTCAAAGAGAGGAAGAAATTTTAGAGGCACAAGTCACTACATGCTGAAGCTGGAGTTTCTACTATGTCACTTTTCAAAGAAATGACCCCGCAGTATTGTGAGAACTTGCTTCATCAGGTGTAGCATACAGAAACAGCGAATATTAACATAGTAACAGAGTAGTTGAACAAGATAGAAAACGTAACATGTTCACAAAAAAATCAGAATTCACACAAACATATTACTATAAATGTATACTTTCTATGGTTTTTTCCGTGTCTTTACGTAAATTTAATCTCCCAATTAGTGTTTTTGTAAATATGATTTCAGATATGCAATGTTGGAAATAAATAGCTTCATTGTCCAAATTTAAGTGTTACTTAATGATTTTGTTGATAAAACAGACTTACTGGAACTTTGTCCTCCCAGTATTCTCCAAGTGAACTCGTCCCTCTGGTGGTATATAGGCAGCTGTTCTTGCTCTTCGCCAAGTCATCCCGGGTTCAATTCCCGGTGGGGTCAGAAGAAATTTGTAGCTTTTCACATTAATGTCCCAGTTCCTAGAGCTGTGACTACTGGAAAGCAAACCCTCCTTCCTCTATCCACCTCCACCTAGTATCAATAAGTATTATTAACTACTTATACTAACCCCTCCACTTGGGCTAAGTTGTTGGCAAACCCAGCTAAGCGGCCCACCTACTAACAATAGCCTTCCACCCAACTCCTACCTCCTATCGCTCCATGTAGATTAGCTTCAATAGCACGCTACATTTCCCATTTATAAATACTACAATAAATGAACTCTCTACTAGTTCTTTTGTAAGCTAGTTTTGGCTTTTCACCGTCTTTTTGAGAACAAATCCCAGAGCACACTTCATAATTAAACAAGTTTTTTGTATTTTTTACTCGTTTAATCACGGTAAAGCTATGTGTAACAGTTTTCTTTCTTGCTGAATTGTCACTGTATCAGATAATAATCTCTAAATGTCCTACCCTTGGATACTATTTTCTCTAATAAATAGAAAATGAACAGTTTTAATACGACCCTCCGTTTTATTGATGTGAACCCTCGTTCCGTACATTTGGACACCACTTCTCCAGCTTAGTTTACCTCTGTTGACAGCAGTAAATATATGCTGTGTCAAATAATGAAGTAAGAAAAAACGCGTTTTTTTCTAATATGGCTTTCAACTAAACCATTCATTGTGTAAGAAGCAGACACAATGAGAAGTATTTCCTGGGTAATCTGTTGAAAAGAAAGTGATTCTACGATTCATGAGCTCCCCTTCCTACTAGACACCCTCGCGTGACACGCAAACCGCGTGGTGACAAGAGACCGCCCTCCCCCTCCCCGAAAGGAAAGTGCGGGACACCGGATGGAGAAGTGACGGAGGTGGGGGGATTGCCGCATCCGACGTTACGCCGCACAGTGGGAGAGTCTTCTGAGGATCTGATCAAAAAACTATTGAAATTTGTGTCAAGTAATTTTTAACGTATGTTGGTAAGTTTTACAGTCTACTATTTGAAAGACTCCACTGAGTTTCTCAAAGCTCAATGACTAGGAAAAAAGCAACTTTCTCTCAACCAGCAAGAAAAGAGCATACGACCAGGAATCATTGTTAAGACTTTATAATTTGCTCTGTCAACTAATTTGAATGATCAGACTTGGATGTTTTGAGCGAAGAGATTAAAATTAAATTAATTCCGCAGAATCTCACTGAATCCACGCATTAAGTCGCAAATCATTACACAGCAACTTATAATTTTTAGTGACAAATTATTGTATTCCATAAGAAAAATCTGCTATATGGCCCGTAAATTTGTATTTGCAATACCTTCTGCTAATTTATTAATTTATAAGTCCGAGGACAAATAGTTTCGAAATAGCTCATTTAAACAAAAATGTCATAGCTGTAAGAAGCCGTATAAACTTGTGATAGCATTAAAAATAATTCCGCATTTGATATTTCTTCGTAGCTTTTTGTTAGGATTGTAATCAACAACCCTCAGAAATCTTATCATCAATTTCATGTTCATTTCGAAACGTTTTCATATTTTGACCAGAGTTTGGGTCCTTGGGCACACTGTGCGCCACCCCAACCCTCCCCACCAACCTCCGCGCTACGGAATGCAATAAGCTGGAGCTGTGTGCACGACGAGCGCCAACCGAGCTGCTAATCGATCCTATCGAACAGTGTTCGCCACCTCCGTCAGCCTCCACCCTCTACGATGCACCACTTTTCACGTCTTTCTATCACTGGTGGGTGGCGGCCGCGAGGGGTGGGGTGCAGCTCAGGAATTTTCGATAAAGATGTTTGACTGAAGAGAGAGAGAGTACTTCGTGCTCGATTTCCGTCTTCCAGGCAAACATGATTGGGGAGTGTACGAGAGGGAACATCAGGAGATCGTACTACAAAGAGATTAATGAAGCTAATAGGTTAAACAAGAATGAGAGAACTAAACTTATCCAGGCTTTACAGGGTAAGCTAGGGGAGCGAATGAGCTTCAATCGAAGGGGAAATTTAATCGTCGAGAATTTCTTATGAATCCATTAGTTTGCTTCATGGTCTCCGTCGTACAGTAGAAATTGATTTGCCCTGCACTTTGTTCTTCACTTGGTCTAGGAAGGGTATTTCCGCGTTTAGATCCTACATATAAGAACTCAGTAATTCCCAACGTTCCGATACGATTCGTATCTTTTTCAGTGAAGGTTCTTCTCTATTACAATCACAGTTTTCTTTGCAAATAGCTTGCATTGTCGTTTTTAATGCTAACACAAGTATCAGTACCATGAATAAAAATTAGTGATAAAAAGCCACAAGCTATTGAACACAAGACACAAGAAAAACACAAGAAGATACGAATCGTGTCGCTTTAGTTTATTTTACTCCTGCACGCGAAAGAAAACTTTCCGAAACTATTTTCTTTCTTCCCAAAACTCAAAAAAATGAGAAGTTTCTCACTGATCATGGCGCAACAATCCTTGGGACGATTCATGGCCAAATAGATACTTTCTTCGTGAATTCTCCCATGCAAATTTAGATCGAGTGACTGTGTCATGAAATACTAATTATACTTAATCTAATAATCCTGTAATTCATCCCGAAATAGTCCGAAATGTTTGATGGTGCCATGAAAGATTATCCTTTATCTGGAACAGTGTTGACGCGTTGAATTCAGAATTCGTTCAATTTCATCCAGAAAAAAATGTGTTGCGGAACGATTGAGACAGCTATTAAAAAGAAATATATTTCAGGAATCATTGAATTCTTCCGTATTTTTCCGGGAACTTGGCAACGTCCTCACTCCACCTGGTTAAAATCTGGAGACAATGAAGGAAAGTTTCGGAGGGCGGGGCTACGAGGGTCATGTTCCTTCCCCAGAGAAATTTTTGAAGTAGTTTCTCAGTCCCTGGGCAATCCATTATATTATTGTGATAATTTTCAGTCAGGTCAGGTGAAAATGGCGACGAGCCGGGAATCGAACCTGGGACATCTGTATTGACAACAGAACCACTACACCACCCGTTCGCCTTCCACAACTGTACACCATTCCCACCCAGGCTTAAACCCCGGAAGACCTGAGAAACATCCCCATGCGGAGATAAGTGCCTTCTGCACTCGGAGGATTACTAAGCCTTCAATACTAGTAGGAGGAATGGCCCGGTGGTTTGACCCCGGGATAGACCCGGGACTCATTTTACAATGGTTTTAACTCGATTATTTTCTTTTTGTTTTGTTAAAGGAAGTTCAATATCATCATTTACAGAGTTGGTAAAGAAAGATAAACACTCCTACGGTTTTATTTCTTGGCTAAACTATTTGACTAAGGCTATTAAGAATGCAAAACAAATATTTTAGTTGAAATTTTTTAAATAATTAATTGCTTTGTTTTCTTGTTAATATCCTTGTACATTTCTCTTATTTTTGTTAAGGGTGTTTTGGATCTTAAAATACGTATTCTGAATCCAAAATTTGCAATTTTTCGGGGAGGTCCCAGCCACTTCACAACTCAAGAAGCGTGGGGGTATCTTATACCTCAAAGTCATCATACCTCCACCGAAAACTAAACTAGTGTTAATACAGTAGTAGCACACACAGTAGTACCTTAACCTTTGGTTGGTGATAATGAAAGTGGTGTGTGTTGTTTCATCGTTTGAAAACTTTAACACGTTACATTTTAATTTTGTTATGTTGAATGAAAATGAGAGATGGAACCAAGATTCGAACTCAGATCCTTGAGCTTAAAGCGCTCATGTGCTAACCAACGGCGCCACCCCGTTCGCTTCTCGGCCCAGTCTACCATTAACACTCAACTTGCGAGACCCACAGAACTCTGAGGTGGTCTCATAGAGACTACACTCCTCCTCACAGCACGGCTTAATTTTAAGAAAAAGGCAGAGCATGTAAGCGCCAAGGCGTCGACAGTCAGAATGACGCTGTCCCGACTCATGCCCAATGCTGGAGACCGAAACAGAGAAGAACAGCGCTACTGCCATCAGTGATTACATCAGTACTCACATACGGTATTGCCATTTGGACTGATGCACTTCAGGTTCAAGGATCACGACGCATGGTGATATCTGTCTAAAGATTAAGTGCCTTAAAAGTAGCCAGTGCGTATCGCATAGTGTCTGAGGACGCTGTTTGCGTAATAGCCGGGATGCTGCCGATAGATGTCCTAGTTGAGGAACGAAAACACCTCTACCAGTGGAAAGGGTCAACCAATATAACGGAGTTGAGAAAAAATGCGAGAAATGACAGTATACGGCGATGGCAACTCCTTTGGGATACGTCAACAAATGGGAGTTGGACACAATGTTTGATTCCACTCATAGACATATGGGTGAATAGGACGCATGGAGAAATTATCTATTATCTGACTCAGATGCTCTCAGGTCATGGGTGCTTCAGGGCATATCTCTAAAAATTAAAACAACAATTCCCCGAAGTGTCCGAACTGCAATGAGGACGCAGAGCATGCGTTCTTTGTGTGTCCGCGATTCAACACGACCCGCAGTGCAAGGGAGTGCACTTGGTAGGCGGATGCGAATTGCGGACTTCGTGGAAATTATGCTCGAATCAGATAAGCATGGGAAACAACGAGCTACTACGAGCGGAAGTCCTCAAAGAACTACGCCACACATAACAAGAAAGGAGAGAGATAGAATTCGACTTGAATATCTGAGTTACAGCTAAGACTACACACTCACCCCGCGAAGTAGTACTTAGCAGCGGTCCCACGGGGGAAAAGGAGATAGGAGAGGTAGGGGTTTTTTTAGTTGGTAGTGGTCAATGACAGCAAACTTAGTCCAACCCAGGTTTTTAACATCCAGGTCTGGCATGCATAAACAGGCCTTTGCATACGTCCGAAACAAAAGGCTGATTCTACCCAAATTGTCCAACTCAAATTTATATTGCAATTAAAGAGACATAAACTTTTCTTTCCATCTGGGAACATTTTTAGCCATTCGGCGAAAGGTGCTTTTTCTGCTGACACCAGATTACAAGGTACAATTTTACATATATCTTGTGTATATGTGCAGGTAATCGTGCCTAAATAATATTCCCGTGTAGAAAATGTTACATATTTGCGAGAACCGTATATATGATAATATTTTCAATAATACATTCTAATGATATTATAATATCAATGTACACATATTATACTCTTTCTACTTAATATTCTCCACCTAGAAGTTTTCTTTAAAGAACTCAACATAACAAGTACAATTTTCAACAGTGATGATATTTTTTCTTATGCACAGCAGTTTCTGTGTCTAAGATTTTTTAGATTATAATGACGTGCAAATTCATCGATGGTATGGCACGCAAAAATTAGATAATGGTTAGAAATGTCAATTTGACAGAGTAATAACAATCTGTGAAAGTAAGTGTATTTAGGGGGACATATGTTATTTATTTATTCATTTACTTATTTCAATAAAGAAGATGCACTACATTTATTATGTAATACATAAACATAAACACACAAAACACTTGTCCACTTCCCATTTTACATAGGTATGAACTAGAAATATGGTACATCACATGAAGTAACATAAAATTTAAAAAAAAACAAAAAAAATAGTTCTCTCAAAATAAATTTCTTTTTTAATGAATTGAAAAAGAAAATGTTGTCTTAAATGCCTTGAATTGTAATCAAAGCAAATAAAATATTATACAAAAGTTCATTCTGTACTTCTTGCACTAGTTTTTCAACAATATATCTATGAAAAGAATAATATTGATAGCCAAATATTCTTTTTTTACTACCAAAGGACACTATACATGAGAATATTATTTTGAGTTAAAGTTCCAAAAATGTTTCGGTAAAGAAAATATGAAAGTATTTCCAGGTCTATTTATGTATAATTCCAAGTCAATCTGTATATAATTAGTATGAGTAACTTAAGCCTTGTGTATGGTATTCCCCAGATCATTTCAAAGAAATCTGATATTTTTAAACATTATTTATGAACATTTAGATGAGGTAATGAATTACCTAAATCTTTTATGATTTTAAAATTATTGTACATGAGCTGGATAATATCAATGAGACATTGTTTTAGAAACAATTTTCTAAAACTTTTTATACCTTATATTGGATACTAGTCAAATTACTTTCTTGGATACAGACTTATGACATAAAAAGATCATATTTCCTATCAGTTTGTCTCGTAACCTTCACCTTAATGCTTTGTGTAACACTAACTTATTTCAATGCTATGGTATAAAGCCAGGTACCAGAAAATAGAAAATTTAGATATTGTCAAGATATAATGTGTTACCAAAAATCTACACAAAATAAGACATGCCATATATTCACAAGAAGTAGAATAAAATCATCACAGATTTCCGAAGCCCAGTTATTTCTATAATCATATTTTCTCCAGTTAAATGTTTGAATCAACGTTTCATACTTTCCAAACATTTTAAACCATAATTAACTATAATTATTGTTGGAGGTTGTTACTTACCAATTGTTGGTTTTCTTACCAATTTAATACAATGTAGTGGATAGAGACCATGAGGAAAAATAATAAATTTCAAGACTGTTTCAATACATGATCCCAGGTATCCTAGGTATCCTAGGTATCCTAGGTATCCCAGGTAATCCCAGGTAATCCCATCCCTGCTTCTGAAGGTTTTCTTTTTCTTAAGCACACCAATTGTAATAAGGCTAATTCATTGTCCCAACATGTCAAACACATTTTGCCAAAGAGGCCCATATCATACAGGAATAATTTTGTATAATTCCCTTACCAAAAATATAAATGATATTAATATATTGAATTACTTCAAATCTACAGTTAAAAGTTTTCTAATGCACTATTGTTTCTATAATGTTAAAGAATTTACTGATTTTAATAAAAGAAGTTAATGAGAGATTAAATTTCCCCATAAATATTGTTTTCCAAATGATTTAGAATGATGTAACTGATGTTACTTTCTCTTTTACTTTGTCATGCTATTGTTTTAGTACTCTTGATATTGATAAAATTCCTTTTTTCATGCGTGTTGTTTTTTATCCTTTTTATTTATAATAGTTTACTTCTAAATGTTCACAACCTTGGCACAACTGTTTACATTATCTCTGTAGCCCCATCCTGGCCTGGATTTTTCTTCTGTTTTCCTTCAAGTAGTGGTGGATTTTCCATAGGTGGGAATGTCGTATAATATTTTTGTTACAATTAATTTCTAATTTATGCTGCACATTATATCTATGATTCTTTTTGGAATAATAAATGGGCTACAGTATGTATTTTATTTTATTTTTTTATTAGTATTAAATCCGCCACTGTCCGAGGGTTTCTGATCGGAATTGATGGGATGATCCCTTACTTGTTTCCGGAGAGTAACTTAGTTTATTATCCCCAACATGGTCATATGCAGTTTGCAATTGCTTTTTTGGAAATAAAGTTTGTTTGTTTATTTATTTATTTATATGGTATTTTATTTAGAAATTATCTTTTAATAAAATTTAATGAGGAAGCAAGACCTTAATTATCAGGACTATGATGTAAACTTCTGAAATTTATCGTCCATATACATGCTCTAAATGAATAAGCAGTAAATGGACTGCAGATATTCATAAGTCTTCATTTCATGGACACAAAAGAGTTTCAGACTTACTCAATTGTCCAAAGTACAAATATTAAAATGGATGGAGTAATTCAATATATCTTTTTACTTTTTAAATAAAGCAATAATATAGTATTTCTTTCTTTTAATAGTAAACATAATATTATTGCATTATCAAATTAAACAACCTTATTTTTACAGACACTTTGTGTTTTCAATTACGAAATAAAAGTAAATAGTGTCTGTAAGAACAAGGTCATTAAATTTGATACTTCATCATAAGTTCTACAGACCTAATTGAAATATGAATATATTAGTCATAGACATAAATATAGAGAGATTCAGAGGTGTCTGCTGTAGGTTGTCGATGATAACATGAGACAGAAGATAGTGTGAGGTGTCTCCCTCTCTCTGACACATCCGCCTGGGAGAGGGAAGGAGGGAAGGTGCGCAATAGCTTGTGTGCAGCAGTCAGCAGTGAGAGAGGGTAATCTAGTTCTCCTACCCAAGCCAATGTGCAAGAAAGACAAAGACAGAGACACCAAACTTTGGTTTCCCCTTCGGACAACCGATACATAGCTGAGTCTACTTATATTTATGTATATGTATAAATATTTATATATTATTATTATTTTATAAAATAATAATAATATATAAATATATTTATATATTATTATTAATGTATTATTATTTATATATTGTGTTTCATTTATTTAAAAGAATCATAGACGATGACTTCCGAGTGATCGATAGTTACTTAGTCGATCAAAGGTGTAATGCGTAATGGAAGCGAACAAAATAATTTCCCAACAATCTAGAAGCATCATCTTTCTAGAAGATGGTAAAACAAATTCGGGTATTCCTTGATATTAATAAGTGCTACGATGTAATTCACATTTATCTGGTCGCTTCTTTATAAAATTATATGATAAAGAGTGCGCCACTATTGCTCTTGTTGCTGGTTACTCTTTGCTCTCCGAACGTACTCCAAGACCTGTGCTTCAACAGTATTGTTATTGTTCGACGAAATGGCGGCCGAAGAAGGTGCTACGTGTGGACCCGGTTATCCAACACCGCTAGAAGCAATGCGGAGTGGACCTCGGGAGAAAATCCTGTATGTGCCTTGCATACAGCTAGAGCCCGAGAAGAATCAGAAGCCTGATTATCTCGCAACGGTTGATGTGGATCCTGAGAGTTCAACGTATTGTGAAGTTATACACCGCCTCCCCATGCTGTACGTAGGTGATGAACTCCATCACAGTGGATGGAATGTATGTAGCAGCTCATTCCACTCAGGACGAAAGACAAGGGATAAATTGATTCTTCCGTCCCTTGGTAGTGGACGAATTTATGTAGTCGATACCGGAACTGACCCTAAAGCTCCACGATTGCATCGTGTCATAGAACCTAATGCACTGTTAGATTTAGATGTATCTTCACCCCATACATCTCACTGTTTGCCTACTAATGAAATAATGATATCAACTTTAGGAGACGGAAAAGGCAATGCCAAAGGAAACTTTATTATGATAAATGGAGACACACTGGAAGTGAAAGGGCTATGGGCACAAGAAAGTGCTAAGTTTGGTTATGATTTCTGGTATCAACCAAAATACGACGTTATGGTGTCTAGTGAGTGGGCTGCTCCTAAGTCGTACAAGAACGGCTTTAATCCGAACGATACCGAAGACAAAACTCTATACGGACGATCTCTCAATGTATGGTCTTGGTCAACTCGTAAACTTATCCAAGTGATTGATTTAGGACCGAGCGGAATTGCACCTTTAGAAATCCGTTTTATGCACGATCCTAATCGACCTGAAGGCTATGTTGGCTGTGCTTTGCCGTCAACTATTGTCCGATTTTATTTGAAAGATGATGGTACATGGAGCGCAGACCCTGTAATCACAGTACCTCCCAAGAAAGTGGAAGGATGGACTATGCCTATGATGCCCGCATTAATTTCTGATATTATCCTGTCTTTGGATGATAGGTTCTTGTTTTGTAGTTGCTGGCTACATGGTGATGTTCGTCAGTATGATATATCTGACTCTGCTCATCCCAAGCTGGTCGGCCAAGTTTTCCTAGGAGGAAGTATACTCAAAAATGGCCCTGTTCGAGTTCTAGAAGATCCTGAGCTTCACGAGCAGCCGGATTCCGTCATTCTGAAGGGCCGAGAATTGTACGGGGCTCCACAAATGCTGCAGTTAAGTTTGGATGGCACACGATTGTACGTAACAACATCCTTATTTACCTCTTGGGATAAACAATTCTACCCGGAAATTACAAAGCATGGCAGCACAATGGTGATGATGAGTGTGGATATGGTAAAGGGAGGTTTGATACTTGATCCAGATTTTCTTGTTGATTTCGGTGCAGAACCGCAAGGACCTGTTGCAGCTCACGAGATCCGGTATCCAGGAGGTGATTGCACCTCTGATATTTGGCTCCACCGTGAATGAGTTATATGCGTTTTATTGATATGAGGATTACTGTTTTGATCTGAGTTCAATTTCAGGTCTATTGCCAAAAGTAAACTGATTCCATTCTTTAGTCTGCATAAACACTGAATACATTTCATTAACTTTAAACAAGGGCATACTTACTATTTATAGTCATTCTGTTGTGTTTTCATTCAAAAATGTTTCCTTATTTGAAGTTTATATTGTCCAAGTTGTTTCATGTTTGACTTAACACTCATTTGCAGTGAGAAAAAAATTATGAACTGAAATTTCTTATTTTTAGTGTGCTCTTTATATATATTTACTATTTCTGTGTATTTTTTGTTTCTGTTTGTTGAGTTTCCAATTATATGTATTTTTAAGATATTGATGATATACTATGACCAATTACATGGTGGATAACTAGAAAAAATGCCTTGAGAAGTTAATTATGGTTTATTCTGTTATTTTAATTTTGTATTGACTTGTTTTTCAAAACTATGTAGAGAGTCAAAGGTAAATATGTATTGTACTCGAACAATGGAGTATACTTAACTTTGATTTTGTGTCAATAAGTGCATTTAATTATGTGGATTGGTTCATGTCTTAACTAAAAAATACAGTATTTCGGAACTTTACCTGTAGGTTTAATTTGAAAGAATTTTTAATTATTAAATCCAAGCAAGTTTAAAAATAGAGAACTACTATTTGATAACAAATATTGAATAGTGTATGTGGTATTATTTTTCAAAGAAAAGCAGTTTAGGTTATTTTATCTATGATTTGATATTGCTTTCTGTTAGTAATATCCTCCATGTATTGTAATATGATATTGTTTTCTATTGGTCATCAACTATTATGTTGAACCTTCTGAGTTTCTGTATTTTAAATATGTTAGTTTTGAATATTTCCTAGATAATAGTTGGTCATTTCATTACAATTTGGTGTGTGATTTAGGTCACAATTGATTCTATACAATTAAATATGGTTACAAAACTAAAAATTACTGTTGTGTTTTCAGCCATTTATAAGTTCCTAGATACTGCACAATTTAGGAATCTTCATTCTCTAATCCCAAATAACAAATATTTCTCTTATCTAATACATTGAATCTAGGATGAATAAGAACAGCATATTGACTTATTACTTAGTAAATGTTATCAATACATTGTTTATGGAGTAAGTGGTGATGATTTATGCAAAAATGGTGAAAATAGCTTTACCTAACTTAACTTTTCTGGATGTACTAAAATAGGAGTGATTTGAAGTTGTAAGTGGTAATATTGTTATTTTTGAGCTGTTAATTTTTATCAGTTACTTTCAGTATGTATCGTTCAAGTCTTTGTGCAATTAAAGTTTGTATTAGTTCAGAAAATGTTTATTTTCCTTTGTATTGGTTTCTCTTCTTTACTTCTTTTATTTACTTTGCTTCTGTAAAATGCTTCTGTAAAATATTATGACAAATCACTGGAGGTTTGTCGCCGGGCGCAGTTCTTTGACTTGTAATATTTGGCTCATAACTTCAATACGGAAAAATAATTCCAGAAAAGGAATACAGGGAAAGTTTGTAGTTGAAATTTCATTTTTGTATAAAAGCATATACAAGATAATACAATATTATTTCTCAAAGTTATAGAAGATGTTGAATATAAATTTCAATGAAAATATAACAAAAAATAGTAGACTCAAAAATCTATGGGAAATAGCAATGAAACAGGGGAAAAAAGATAAATGACAACACTATCTATTTTATATATAACAATAAAAAAATTGAGAATAATATGGACACCGCCAACTCTATGAATAAATATTGCTGTGAAATTGATCTGATCTAAGTGAAAAAATTAAACAACCTCGGAATATCCAATAAGGTTGAAAGAAATGTAAAAACAATTTGTATAAATCCAGCTAATTGCACTGATGTACATAAAATAATTTATGAACTTACGGTGGTGAGGATAATATTAATACCCAAACACTAAAGGCTCTAGCCCAGGGGTTGGCAACCTTTTTTGGCCGCGGGTCAAAATCAACCAAAATGTGAGTATTAAAGAGACATTTGGGTTAGAGATATTTTCGACATAGATCTTATATACATAAACACTTATGTGTATAAGATCGATGGTAATCGAACTAAAATGTTCTTAATATCTATTTTCAATTTTTTTAATTCTCAAAATGTTTGTTTCATGTTTATGTTTTATAATTTATTTTTATATATTATACTTTATTTTCGGAACTAAAGTGGGTCACTTGATATTATCAAATGGGTCACTCGGTGCCAATACATAATCGTACCACTACATAAATCTGGAGATACATCTAACATTTCTAATTACAGACTGATTTCACTTATTTCCAACATCGCAAAGATTTTTCGAAAAAATTATATACAATAGATTGTTTTGTTGTTCGAAAGTGGGTAATATAGTATCTGAAGTGCAACACATTTTTTGAAGTGTAGGAGTGTGACTGATGCACTTAAAAGAATTCCTGATGTAATTTATGAAAACTTTGATAATTCCAAACCACTGATAGTCACTTTCCTTGATCTTGCCAAGGCTTATGATACGGTTTATTATAAGCTTTTGTTAGAAAAACTGGAAAGGTAAGGGGCAAAACTATTGCATTAATAGCGAGCTATCTCTCGAATAGAACACAAAGAGTTAGAATTCAAAATCAAATTAATACTGATAGAGAAATTGATACTGGAGTTCTGCAAGGAATTATTCTTAGTCCATAGATTTTTATTTTATACTATTCATAGATCTTAGTCCATAGATTTTTATTGTATATCTATTGTTAGATATACAAAAAAATACTTTTTTGTCCTATGCCGATGACACTTCTCATACCAGCTGATGATACTTGGTCGGCTGCATAGGAAAAAATGAAGAATATACTGGGAAAGATAGCTAACTGGTTGGCATTAAAGCAATTGTCCCTAAATACAAACAAACCTGTCTATGTGACTTTAGGCATCTACAGTGAGTGCACCAATAAATATTGAGGATGAAATACATAATCAAAAAATAACTTCCCATAAATATGGAGCTACTGTCTGCTCCTGAGTACCTTGTTTATCATTATAATGAATTCATAGAAATGTATATAAAGCGTGTCCACGACTGGATATAAAATGTTACAAATGTCTCCAACTAGGAAGACTATTGGTAACAAAAATTGTTACTTGGTTGCAGCAAGAAACTTTAATAGCCTACCTAATGATCTAAAGAGGTAAAAAGAATATAATAAAGAAAAAATAGAAAAGTTTTATTGTTATAGGGGAAATTAATTATAATATAAATAAATTATCATTATGAAAAGTCCACTGATTGTCAAAAACTTGTCAAAATTTTGAAGTTTTAATATTTATTATTTTTATTAATTTATTTTGTTCTTAAAGTTATTTTTAAACTGTAACAGGCCTAGGTACAGATGACTTTGTCCATCTCTTTAGAATTATGTACATGTAGTTTATCTGGTTGAATAAATGTAAAACATATAAATTTAATGCCTTATTGTTGGGTATAAGAGTCCCTTAACTTCATTCTGACATCGCAATCACCAGTCTCAGTCAACCACTTATGGGTTAAAGATAAAATTGTTTTATTGGTGGCAGAGTATTGGCTGCACATTACATCTGTAAAATAATGAAAAATATATTTATCTTATTAGTATTGAAGAGTGTAAGTACAGACCCAAAATCTTATTTTCATTCAAATTTAGCTGACAAAATTTTGTAAACACGGGTTTTCTCAGCCAGAGTTAATATAAACTTATTTGTTCATGACAAACCACATCTCAATAGACAGAACCATCTTGATGTGGCCTTCCCCAGGGTAAAGTCGGTGTCGTACAGACCTAAGTTGCTTTTACACTTTGCCTACACAGTGATTCACTCTCTTCAGAATACAACAGTGACTTAAGTCTGTACAACTTTGATATTGCCCTGAAGAAGGCCACAGCAAAATAGCTGAAATGTTGATAGTTCTATCCACTAAGACACGGTTTGTCTCAGACAAAATTGTTTATAACATTTTGTATAGTCGGATCTTGGAAAATTTTAGTTTTCCAGGCTCTTTCTGCATCTGGCCACAACCTCTGTAGAAAATATAGACCATTTTTGCTACCAAGGATGGTAGCGAACTGATCAGACCATCTTAAAGGATGATTACCGGTCCCATTTTAGTTTTTAAAAGTTTCCCCTGAAAATGAAAAACAAAAATTAGAACAATTTGTACACATATTGTAGATCATACTTTTGTGGCTGCTTGCATGGTTAATCTATATGCCTTTGAGTGACAAGAATAGGAAAATGAACACAATGTACTATGGGTGAAAAGAGATTTGTTTATACCTGAAGGCACAATGTGCGAAAACAATTTGAAATCAAAACCATATAAGCTGTATGAGTTTCATTTCTTATTTCTACAGCATCGCATGACAAAATCTTTCAGTATATAGATAAAAATCACTGTACATTAGGACAAGGTAGCTAGTTTCCTTTTAATTGGTTTGTTGTGTAATGCATCATTTCATTTTTTGTGTAAGTAATTATTAAGTATAATGTTGGCCGTGATAGAAACAATGCATTCTGCTAACATAACATAATTCTAAACTTGATCTAAACGAGTGGAGTAAATAATGATGGATTTAAGAGGTCAGATATAATTGCTTTGTATGAATAAGCTTAAGTACAACATTGTAACAATTAGAATTGCATTTCTAATTTATATTAAATATCCCAAAATGTTAAACTGCAAGAAGGTTTAATGACATTTACTATTGTTACTGCTCTTTTATCTTGTAATTTACAGAAATATATTTTGTGAACATTGTCAATAAATGCTCTTGGAAGGGATAGAAGTTTGTATATTGATCTCCTGGAAGTACGTCATTTTGGACAGAATTATGTTGAATGAAAACTTAGGCTTCCACAACCAGAGTCAAAGCTAACTTCATTGTCTGGGACAAACCGCATCTCAGTTGACATAACTATCAACATTTCGGCCATCTTGCTGTGGCCTTCTTCAGGGCAATGTCAGATTCATACAGGCCTAAGTTTGCACTATTATACTCTGCTACATTAAGTACATGAATTAGTAAATTATTAATTCATGTAATATTTGTCACTAGTTTTAAATAGTACTGGGAGGAAGGAGCAGTTTATTAGTAAAAATAATATCCCACATAGGTATTTTTCCTCCATCACTGTACTCAAATCCTTACTTATCATGATACTGTAAGCAATTTTTCATAAATTAAAAGTACTTAGCAAGTAAACAATACCACAAATTTTTTTTTTGTAAATACAGTGCAATTTGTACCTTTAACTCTAACTGCAATTTTATTACATATTGATGAAAAGTCTGTAATTTTATCATTCTCATCCATATGTTTTATCTTCTATCTTGTTTCTTCATTTTTCCTTCTTTTGTCTGGATTCATTCTTTTAATGAGTTTCTTATTGTCACTCAGACAAGCCGGTAAATGAGGAAATCACTTTTGCTCCACATTTTCTCTTGAAACAGGGTTCTCTCTTTTCAATTCAAAAAATGTTAAGACCTTTAACTGTGTATTGAAACGGTAAAAATAATATAACTGTTGTAAAAATGTTTTTTACGAACAGATGATTTTTCTTATGGAATGCAATTGGAAAGAAGGTTGACATGAATCTGTTCATTATGCCATGCAGAATTCTTCGGATGGGTGTATCCTCCTGTTTTTATACAACTCCTATAATTACTAGAATAGCCGAGTACAATGCAAGTTTGAACCATGATACGATACTTCTTAAAACAAAGATATAACTTAAATAAGCATACACTTTTAGCGGTATAAAGCAATGACTAACAGTACGAAGCTGGTGCGAAGCAGCCCGACTCCCAAAGCTGCCAGATCTTGTTGGCCATGGCCTTTTCTTCAGAAGGTCATGCTTGCAGTCTTTGTAAGTAACATTTGATGGTCTAAGTGAGAATTAATATTAATAATTTATTAATATTGATATAATAAAATATTTATACTATCGGAATAAATATTTTATTAGTAGACAACACCACATCTTTCATTTATTCTTAACAATTTGCTTATTTCCTAGACTGAATTTTAAAAGAGAAAAAAAAATGGAAATACTTGTTTGTTTACTTGTCATCATTGTTGACATGGAAATGTAATCCAATGAAAGGAATTTTGAAACAATGCTATCATAACTAAAATTTGAAAAAAAGAATTCCAATAAAAAAATTAGTTCAATTTGAAACTGACACATAAATGTTTGCAATTGTATATATATAATTATAATTATATTAAATTATATATAATATTTACTTACTGTATTTATAAAGTACACTTCTTTTATAACTTTTCCATTTAGATTCCGTTTCTTTTGAACAAGTTACCCAATTTCTTAATTTTCTGATTTCTTTCGATGGTGGAAATTTGGTGAAAGAAGTTCTATTTTCATTTAAAAATCATATTCTTCTTCTTCTTCCGTAAAGGTAATAAGGTCATGAGTAGTTCTATAAAATGTCACACATTATAAAATAGGATTTAATGGAAGTAGAGAAAGACCATCACCATAATTATTAATTGTACGAGCACACAGTGGTGGATCTAGACCATAATTAATGGGGGGGGGTGCTAACTGAGGACCATCTTTGTTTAAAAATTATGGTTTTACAACACAAATTTTATAAATATTACCTTAAATTAAATGCATCAAATAAATAATTAACAATTAACAATCTGGTATTATTAATAACAATTATTTATTCAAGTTATTAACATGGTATTATTAGTTTTATTAATCTTGTATTATTAATAACTAATGACAATTATTAATCTGGTAACACTTTTACAAAGTAAGCCATTTATCAACTTCAAATTTATCTGGTAAGAGTTCAGGTGCAATGGAGGGGGCTATGGCCCCCTTAGCCCCCCCACCCCATAGATTCGCCACTGCAAGCACATGATTTGATGATTTCAAATTTTACTTTTTATATTTTCGTTTTCTTTGTCAATTGTTATGTCAATGCAAACTGAAATGGGTGATACAGATGACCCAATTGAACAATACATACGTATCTGATAATGACATCCTTTTGGATTTGAAAAACACACAATTTGAAAATGCGTTGCACTTCCTTGTCAGATCTAGTTAACAATAAATATACTAGAGGGCCTGGATAGCACGCTGGAGAGGCTGGGACATAGACTGAGCCGACATAGATTACAACTGGCTGCTACTAGCTGGAACTTGGTTGGAGAATGGAAAAGTGGAGATGACTGCGTGGTAACGTTGGTGTCATGTGACTCAATTCGGCTTCCGATTGGCGCTATTTTTTTATGAAAATTCAATATGAAATGTTAATAGGGTAAAAACTGTCCATAGGGGACGCTGGTAGTATAAACAATCATTATAATATTGATATTTTAAAAAGTAAATCAATCAGTGAAACGCGCTAAACCAGAAACATTCGCTTCATAATATTGCGAAGATGTATTCACTCGCCGGAGATCTCTCTTGTCAGCGTATTTCCACTGGGCGCTCACCTACAGATCGTGGCATTTGACTGCTGAGGAATGTTTTACGCCGAAGCAATTCACAGCATTTTGCAACGCACAACTAGAACGCTACTGAAATTTAAATTATTCGTCCTAATATTTTAAGATTTAAAGAGATATCTCATCTTTGTTAAACCTATTAAATAAAAAACCTATTAAAGAAATAATTAAAAACTTACGACTTTTTATGTACAAATATTATTTATATTTTCTGTGAAGAGCTTACTACGTTTCGACTTGGATTTAAGTCGTCGTCAGGTGATCAAAAAATACATTAATTTGATTTCTTTCTCAAAATTACCTTTTAAGTTGAAATATTGTAACACGGTTATTTTTAAAACTTTTTCTCGATAATTTAGGTTTACCTTTGAAGGTAGACAAATGTTGCCGTGAACTTTTTTATAGAACTCTCAGAGGTAAACAATAAAGTCAATCATTGTTATCATCTATCTCACCTATTTTTTGTCTTTCTTTGACACATTTTTATAATAAAAGTGAGCATGTGTCCTTTTTTTAACATGTAAACTACCTCTTAGCCAAATTTCATCAAGATCAGTTCTGTGGTTTTCTCGAGAAAAGGTAGCAGACAGACACTTTCGCATTTATATACTAGTAAGGATTCAGGAGAACATACAAAATAATGGAAAATTGAAAGACCTATTAACTTCTTTTATGAAAATCAGTATCAGAATAATAGAAACAATGGCGAAGAAGGGTGCTTTAAACCATAGATTTGAAGAAATTCAATCCATATGATTTATTATGAGAGTATCTGACCCTCCCAGCTTCGCAAGGGACTTTTTGTTGTTGTAATGCGGTTGAAACTTGTGATGCGGTAATTCTGAGTCGATTTAAATTGCATGTTCAAATTAAAAAACCGTGGCAGAATTTTGAAAGTTATTATGATTCGAAAAAACACACACATTTCACTCAAATTGATCCCTTTAAAATCGGAATCTCAGAAAATGCTTTCTTTGTGAGTTTTTATAATACGCGGTCTAAATTTCAAGTTCCTACCTTGAATATTTTTCTCTCCGCTTTGATGAACGCGTCATGACAAAGAACCAAACATTTCCACTTTTTCTTTCCTCATTGAAAATGGAAATAGGAAGTTCCAGAAAACAATTCTTAGATATTTGATTTAAAATTCCTTACGTAGGGAAACAAAATTGATATAGTTCGTGAAATATAGCGAAAACAGTATTCTATATCGTTATCGCTAACGACAAACTTGCGAAAACCTGTCTACTCCTTAACACCCCCTAAGAATGAAATATCGTAAAACCAAAAGGCTCGTTCCCAGGTGTAGAATAAAAACCGCTGACATAGTTTTTGAGGAATAGTGAAAATTTACTGTGCAACTTTCAACATAATGCTGATCTCTATTGAATTAGACGGGTATGGAGTGGGTACAGTGTCGGATCCCCAGGAATTTGACTTGACATTGTAAAATACATAAAGAAGCGCGTTCAACTGGTTAAATATTTTTTAATTTGATTTGCAATATCTAGAACCCTGTTCATAGTTAGCATCACCGGGATTTACATTACTTGTCACTACTTATTCTTTCCATTGTATTTCGTCCCGTAAGATAAAGGATTTTGATATGCAACGCTATGTTATTTTATACAAAAGTACGTTTCAAAAGAACCACGCAAATGCAAATACAAGACTGGAAACAAAATAAATACTTCCGCTGCCATAAATGTAATTTATTTCCACTATTAATAAAATGGGTGATTCTTCGGAAGACGAAACTATAGGGAGGGGGGTTGACAAAGCGTGCCCTCCTCAAGATTACTTGCTGGATCCGCCCCTGAGTGAATATAAACCGCGCAACGTAACTCCCGCTCTGACTGCCGAGCCGATAGTCATGGCGCGGGGGTGAAAGAGGAGGAAAATAAACGCTATTCTGAAAACATTTGTCATTGAGAGCGAAGGGTCGTCTAACCCGGTTTTCCCCACCGAAGTACGACGAAGGGCAACGTCGAAGTGGCGCTGAAGCCGCTTTTGTGCGACCAATCCATCCCAGTCGCAGTCCCAGCCATAGTTTACAGGTTGGCTAGTAGCTGCCGGGCGAGAGCGGGAGTTATGTTGCGTGACTTATTCCTCCCGGAATCCCATGCGGCTGTCGATGACAGCGCGGGTCTCCCGGTCAGCAGGATGAGGTTATCAGATCCGTATACATTGGATGACTCTTTTTTTTCAGACAAAGCGTGCTGATTAAAACGCATTTTGTTTTCGGGAGTAGAAAAGTTAAATTACGGTCAATGTTTTTAACATTGTTACATCCCAATAATTTCGTGTACTTAGAAAATGGCCAAATGTTGTGCATCCAACTAATGTTCGTTACAACCAACATCAACAATGTACCGCAAAAGGTTGAGATTGAGAGGATGATAAATATTTTTAATTCGCGTTAGAAACATTTCGAGAGATAATTATTAAATTCTTAATGAATTATGGATTTACGTGTATGAATATTAATAACCACTTATGTTTGTTAGCCAGAATATTTAAAAGGACCATTTTTTGTAGTTTGTAGGGAATGAATGAATGAATGTCTTTTGAGGAAAAGTTTAAAATTCTTCCAAATGTCATTGAAAAAAGTTTCGCAATAGTTGCTCTGTGTACTCGAATTCAACATTCTGTACCGTACAAATAAAAAGTTCCCTCTTTTTGTCTCTGAAAGTGGGGAGTCCGTTTTTACGGGGAGAATAATTGAGACGAGTGAATCGTCGGAGCTGCGATTGTGGAATGGAATCGCTCGGAGGCGAATCACGTCGCTCTCCGTGGAATCATTCAGTCGTCGTGACACGAAGACCCACTCGTTCCTCGACAGGTGTCGACGGCCTTTGCACGAAGCGGACCGCCACCGCAACTTCGGTCGCCGAAAATTTTTTCTGCCGTTTGAGGAAATCCCATTGTATTCAGCAGAGAGAGATTCATGTACTTTCGAGCTGCGGGTGCCATTCCACAAAAGCCGAGAGATTCGTTATTCGTGAGTCTTCCTTTTCTGCCGCTGCATAGCTCGTCTAGCGCGAGGACGTAGGTCGAGAGGGTGGGCAGCAGAGGTGGCTGGGGGCCAGCGGTAAATCCCAGGCCGAACCACGCCCCCGCGATTGACCCACCCCTATCCGTTGCACGCGGACTTTTTACGCCGTCGCGGCTCCGTCGGCATTAAGGGCGCTTCGGTAGGAGCCGATTCGGAGCGCGGTGAATATGCATGGGGCTCGGTCGAACACTGCGAGTTCTCCCTTCCAACCCCACACCTCGTCTCTCGCCCTCAGCATTTCCACCACGCCCCAACACCACCGCGACCCTTCCGCTCTCGCCGGGCGGGACTTCCCCGACGCAATCGGAACCGGATTGCGAGTCATAAGTCGCTCGAATAATTATCGATATGACGAAGCGATATTTCCCGAGGACGAACAGCTGCGAGTTTTCTCGGAGAGGCCGCACGGATCGCTGGCGTCTGTTTGTGCAGCCCGACCGTTCTAAATCTCCCCCCCCCCGAGGCGGAGAGGTAGCGCGTGGAGGGCGACGCGACAGACCGCTCCCTGAGGTCTCCATGGAGATCGCACTTTGAAGCTCACGTCGCACCTGCCTGCGAAGGACGCTCGTTCTTTTTCTGGTTTCGCGAATTTCCACCGTCATCAATACGTGCCTCCCTATTTTATATGCTTCGTCTCCCTCTCCGCGTTAAACTGTATTGCGTCGCAGGAAATTGTAATTTACTCTCCTGGGACCTGTGAAGCGGACTCGTTTTTCGCGCCACTCGAAGCACGTAATATAGTTTACGGATATATTTCGCTGTTTATGCGATTTGTTTCCGCGTTCGCGATATCCCGGGAAATAATAATGAGTTACGATCAAAGGGCGAGGAAATATTTTCTACTTCTCATACCTACTGAACTTTTTTGTATCGATTTTCGATGGGGCAGCGAATCTGGGAACGGGTGTAGCGCGTCGCGACGCTGTGGGAAGAGCGTTTTTGCAGCTGCGGAATATTCGCCTCCGGTGGTCGAGGGACGCCCCCTCGAGCGGCTCGCCCCGTGAGAGCTAGTCACGTCTGAGGAGGGAAGGAGGCGAGGAGAATAGCGGGGATGACATGCTTAAAGGGGAGTTGCATATTCAATATGCACGACAGAGAAAGGAACAGCTTACGCTCCCGAAAAACATTTATTTGCGCGGGTTGTATCTCTAGATCTTCGTTCCTAAGCGCACCCCTAATGGCGCAGCAAAGGTAAGTAAAAATGGTTATTCGAACCCTTGTATATTACTCTATTACATTAAACACACAATTTCCCATTCCACTAACCCCATTATAATGACATTAGCCTCGCCATTGTGCGAAGAGGTATTACAAAAAATGTGTAGCTATCCAAGTACATCCTATGCACTCCATGGGACTTCTCAAGGATACTCCATTCCAGGTTTGTAGACTTTTCAACCTCGTACAACGACATCTAGCTTGCTAACACATGCGAATCGTCAAGATAGACTTCATTGACTCAGGTGACCGAGTTTTGATCATTAGTACGAAGTTGATAGGGACGAATTATCAGCGACAAGTTATACGATCCTCCGTTCTCTTCTTGTACGAGCGTCGCTGACAGGACACGACTTCTAGCCGGGGCTCTTCTTGGACCAAACCTCCCGCTGCGACCCTTAATTAGGCGTTTGAACTCGCCATAGCCCTATCGATGGAGGTGGATGGGGGAGACAGCCTGTGAAGGCAATGCGAGGGTGGCGTGGGCGGACACGCTCCACCGACGCCCACCTTTGTCCTTCCCTCCCACAGATGCAAAGGGTTGGTTCTCGTTCGACAGCTTGCTTTTGTGTCGGGGCTAAATGGAGCGCATGAATAGGCAGGCGGTTTTTGGACTCATTTCGCATTCGTACTCCTTCGAGGAGGAAGTTTTGTGATCTTTTATGAGGCGTTTTCGAAGTTCCATTCATCTCTTTGCTACGGTGCGGCGCTGTGAATACCATTTAGTCCACCTCTGGGTGTCTGCTTGTCTTTGAACACTGCTGTATTTTAAACTGGAAAAATAATGAAGAATATCTTTTGATTTTTTGTTTCGTGTAAATGAGGTAAAAGAGTTCTCTTTCATTTTCAAAAATTCTCATTCCTTAAAAAAACACATACCTCTTTATTACGTTTAACTTCAGTTTGAGTTAATCATTTCTATTTTACAAGATATTCCTTTGCGTGTAGCTTAAATTCGCAGTTGGAATGTGGAGCGTGTCTGGTTTTTCATTATTCAAGTCTGATTTTGTGAGGATGTGTGATTTTGTGAGGATGTGTTTGCCGTGAACTCGTTGACACAAAGAAAGAGTTCCCTTTGACTCTTGCCCTCTTTATTGTGACGAGCTCTGTCCTTTTGAACTAAAAGACCTCAAATGTTGGGTTCCAAGTCTCGACCCTTCCCGACTTCCTATCTCAACATGTTATTAGGTGGAAGGCCTCATCCCATCCGATTAAGGCCTTAAATATAATAACGAAAGATACGTAAAACGAGCGTTTGATTTTTACAAGGAAGAGTAAAATGGGTCCCCTGTTCTTTTCCTAATCTACTTTCATATACTCCCGAAGCCATGGACTAATTTCGACGAGAAGATAGTCAAGGTTTTTTTTTCAGAAATATTCTTTTTTGTCGTTAATTTTAGAATGAATAAGTTTCCTTTCGTACATTTTACCTGAAGGAAATTGATCCTTCTGACATACATGTCTTACATCATGTGATATTGCAACAAACTCTCTGCTTAGTACGAATAATGGAATGAGAGGCATCCTGAAGAAATATGGCTGATATGTGATGTTTTTTATCGTCTGCCTGGCGTTGACTCGGTGGTGACGCTAATATTATTTCGCGTCGAAGAGTGCTGCGCGTCGTTGCGTGAGGGGAGTGAATCGACGAACCCAGCTGCCTCCGTCTTCGCTCCCGAATGTGAACCGAATTCTGTTGGTGGAGGCGGGCGTGACTGCCCGTCTGCTCCCTTTGTGCCTCTGCTAGAGCACCCTTCCTCCAACGGGAGTGCAGAGAATTCTTTTTCTTTTCACCTGTGTGCACGTGGAAACCCGACAGAAAGAAACGCTTCAAAAGGACGATCATCCCGAGCACTGACATGCCACGAAGGGTTTCTCAAAAGATAATCGCATTGAGTAAATGAAAACAAAAATATTAAGACATTTGCCATTTAGAAGAAGAAAAAAAATGTTATGAAGTAGGTAGTGATTGAAAAAGTGTAGCAAATTAGGAATAGTTGTTACCATTTTAGCTCTAAAAATTATTTCGTTCTCTTCATTATTATGGAAAATTTTTCAATACGTTTCATTTACATCATCAACATTTACTGTTCTGTCTTGTCAACAAAACAAAAACTGGAGAAATAATTTTGTTGCATTTAACACTTAACATCTTTAACACTTTTAGAGCATTACGTCTGTATTTTAGAGCATCTGCATCCTATCCCAGACAAATTAAAAATAAGTAATTGTGTTAGAAAATTGAAATTAATTTATTCCACAAAGCTTTACATTTCTTTTTTACAAATCAAAATAAATAATACATAACACTCTAGTATTAAAAGTAACAAAAATCAAAATGAACATGGTTACTTCAGGAATATTACAACACTTGTATTTTATGAACACTATTATATGAACCATTATAAGAATACTGCTTGGATATTGGTCCTGAGGGGATTTATAATAGACAATTGAATGGAAATAAAGGCAATACAAGAAGCTATAAATACCAGTAGCACCCTATTGCATAACAAACAGGTGAAGGGGCTGTTAAATTTGAAAGAAAATAGTGATGGTAATGACAAAATTAACAAACTTTCCTCAAATATGGATCATAGAGAGACCAAATATATGAAGAGGTTTCTCCTTCATAATACAGAACATTTTTTTTCTTTAATAGTCTTATATTTAGTTGAAGGGATCCTTTGCTGTCACCTGAGGAATTGTCACTAATAGATACATTTCCACATATGAAATGGAAAGAGAAGAAGTTGAGTCAAATGTTTCTCAAACTGGGGACAGTGGTATGTGGGCTCAGGAAACATTTTGCACATGAAAAATAATGAATTCATTTTATGAGAAAAAAAATTATTTTAAACGATTTACCTTCATTTATGGGTACTTATATAGAGAAAATAAATGAATAAGACAGGCATGTAGGTTTGTTATTTATACGTTTTTCCAGATATGGATCAATGCTAGAAACTAGTTCCGCCATTAACACACCCAGAAATCATCTCTGGAGGGTGTCATGAGTGATTAAGGTCTATTTATCATGACCTCATACTCTTTAACTACATAAATAGTCTTTCTTCAGAATAGTATTTTCAAAATAGTCTTTCTTCACTCGTACGTAGAAAGAAGTTTTGTGGCCTGTGACATAGAAAGAAAACAGTCGGTAGTATCACGTTGCATTTTGCGCAACCATTATAATCTCCTTCATTTCTTTCTCCCTTTTTTCCCATACATTGCTTAGAAACTGCCCCAAAGATTGAACTACAGACATTCTGTTGTCACACATTATATTAATTGCCAAGTTTGTTTCTGTTTTCGCTTATAGAGCCCCAGATTTGCCAAAAAAAATCGATATTTTTCTGTTTGTGTACAATGTTTGAATCCTATCTTCTTCCTGCTCAACACATATTGGACAAATGGAATCTAGATTATTTCTTAATTTCCGTAATTTCCATCGCCCTAGTCGAAACCACCCGTAACCTGATCACGCCCTCGATTTCAGTGAGTTGATGTGTGGTTTGCGTCCCTGGTGACCTGCTTCAACTGTTTGAACTACGAGTGACCTTTTTTCTAACCTGCTCATTTCTATTTCTAGTCTGTATGCTTCATATAATTTATTTTGAATTACTTTGCTATCACTACTCTCAGGTGTGGCCTGCCATAAGTATTCCAGTCCTAAATTACAGATAAGTTACCTAATTTGCATACTCCATTTACCATTTCCATTATTATAATACGATTCCCTGACAATAGCATTTTTTGTCCCCACCCTAATCGATAGCCAGTATTTTATTGCTCTGAATTTCAGTGTAAGTTCAACCAGCACCTGAGGAAATTCCCAGAGAATACCACTGTTAGCAGTGCCTTTTGGAAGACCAATTATATTTTTGAGATATGTGTTTTAAAGAGAATTGAATATGGTATTTTCTCTTGCCCCCCCCCCATTCTTCTACCCCTTATGCCATACCAGGTACCGAGATTGAATTGAACATTCTATCTGCAAGATTTGGCGCTATTTCCGGTACCATTGCTTTACTTAGCATGGTACTACTTAATATGTACAAGCCTTTGCATTTTGCTTTATCTTTGTCTGGTCCACAGTATATTCATAGTTATACATACACCTAAATATGTGTATTCTTTCACATTTTCCAGTGTTTCTCCCCAATAAGACCACTTTTCATTTAATCCGATCACCCAGCCATTTTTGAAAATCATAGTTTTTGTCTTCTTAATGTTTACTTTAAGCTGCATTTCAGTACAGAATATTTCAAGTGTGTTTAGACTATTTTGTAATACTATTTGAGTTTTTGAAAGGATAACTAGATCATCAGCGAACAATAATCCTGGTATTGGTCTATAGTTTTCTCCTTTTGTAGGAGCATCCAAATTAATATTACGTAGCTTATCAATGAGTCCATCTTTGAATAATATGAAAAGAAGTGGAGAAAGTACACAACCCTGCTTGACCCCTT
>NNCF01130941.1:31150-50322 GCA_002313205.1 Laupala kohalensis | reverse complement strand
TACACATAAAACTAAATTAATATGAGCCATAAGACAACACAATCATGCAAGAAAATAGTTTTGAAATTGTTATAAGTTATTTAAAAACTACTACAGCAATGGCTTGATAAAGTACAATATAAAGTAGTTCTATGGAGAAATTATCCGTTTGGTTGACGGAAACGTTCGATGTAAATTGCCACGTGCTTCCGCGTTGTTCACTTCAGGTAAATCTGCCGATGGAGAATTGAATCTTAACAATGTCGAAGATTTACATAATATATGCTTAAATCGCTTTTAGAGATATTTGATAATATTGATTTACACACATTTGATCAAACATTTGCGAGAACTATGAGAACACTGATATAAAACGGATAATGATTATTTTATACAAGTTAAGACCTCCTTGTTGACAATGAATCACAAAAATTCTGATATTTCTAAGTATTGACGATGTGTTGTCACGAAAACCTTTTACTTGCATAATAGAAGACTAGAAACTTAGACCTGAAGAGGAGGAGTTCGTATACGTACGTACAAACTGATATTGACATTGATGATGAAGTGATTGTTAGTGAATAAAAAATAAATTTTAATAATTCATTATCTATAATATCACACTAAATTTTAATTTTCCTTGTGGTGGAGTATTAAGACAATCAGAGAAAGGAAGTGTGTGTGTTTAATACAAGATTTTTTTGTGCCCGGAAGCCCCGAATCCACTGCCGACCTAGTCTCCTTTTTTATAATTCCGTTTTCGTTCGTATAGAAATGTCTCGTTTCGTCTTCGATCCCGAACGTTTCGTGCAATCCGAAACTTAACTCTGCTTCGCTGCGAGTTGTTTGGCGAAGATCTCGACTCCCGCCGCCGCGTGTGCTTTATGACTCTGGTTCTTTCGGAAACAACACACAAGCCCCCTCGCCGGGAGCGACATCCAATTTGCATCCGACCATTGCACGTCTCTCCTTCGTTTCGCTGTGACTAAACGTTATTGCTCCTCCTCGCAGGGGCGCGGCCACGAGTAATAGTGATTAAAATCAACAACTTTACTAGCGGAGGACGCCGTGTTTAACTCCGTGGCGCTAACATCTCTCTCGAGGCTCTGTGCGCCGCCCAGCAGCCCAGCAGCCCACTCACACAACGGGACGGTCTCTGTCGCGCACTTCCACCGTGTTAATCTCGCAGGCGTCACGACTCAATTGATGGAGTGGTGCAATTAACTCCCTCCACTCTTATTTAAATTCATTTTCTCACGTATTTTGGGGAGATCCATACATTGTGTAAGGCAAAAATTTTAGTTAAACATTCCGCGCCCCCTCCCCTCCTTTACACATAAGTGACAATACCTGTTATCCCCTCAAACATTTCATGACTAACCCTACCTCCACATTCCCCGCTAAGAAAAGTTTTTATTGCTAATCGGAAAATGTGGGGATAAATTTTGATACACTGATTTAATGGTTCGTTCCTCATTGTTCTGTGCTCTCCGGGGTTGGTGGAATACCTGGATTATTGTGAGAAACGAAAGGTTAAAAGCGCCCTATAAAACGGAGCATTACGCATTAAGACTGACGCAGTGTAATGATATAAGAAATTCCCCTTCGTTCCTAAGGGTGCGTTATGGCAGTGTTTACTCGGTACGAGAAAATCCGACGGCAGAGTACGTCAGTTATCTGACAACTAGTGCTCACTGACAACTATACACTCTTCTGACAACACTGACAGAATACTTGTCAGTGATACTGACTAATAGTGACGTTCAGTAATACTGACGTTCAAGATTTTGTTAGAGGCTGGTCGTCTTTGAGTTGTCACTAAACGATTGTTGATCAACCATTGTCTATAGTTGTTAAATTACAAAGGGGTGCCCACAAGGAGGAGGGGTCGTGTCGCAAACCGCGTCACTCAAATTTTTTTTGGGGGGGGGACGGGATTGAAAAATGGAGGTTTTTTGGGAGTTTGGAATTTTTAATAGTTAAGTAATAAAAATACCATATTACAATAAAAATCATAATGTCGTATTAGTTTTTTTATTTTTACGGACATTTTAACATAATAAATAATTTCAGCTCATTTTCGAAACGAATGAATAGTAAAACGTCATGCCGCATAGAGATCTAGACCGCTGAATAGGGAGACGCGAGCGAGGGATACGGATCCGGGGGTCTTTTCATGTTTATCAAAAGACCGGGAGACTCATCGCATTCGCGTGAACGAAGAAGTGACAAACGATACCTGCCTCTCTATCTTGCAGTTGTAAAACTACTCAACAGACGCCCAACCTAGAAAGCAGCGTTGCACTGAAGACTCACTGCTTTGCATGCAGTGTATAAGTTTACTGTGCGTGATCAAGGACGGAGCTGAATTTTGTATCTCGTCTTTTTCTCCCATGTTTTACCGCTCGGGAATTTGCGTGTTTTTTTAAATCGAGTGACGAATTGTATTGTAATTGCCTCATCTTTCTTTTTTATATTTTACACGTTAAATAGGGGACATGTATTTGAGGTATTTATTCAAAGAAATAAACCGTTGAAACGTACAGAACCTCAAAATTTCATTCATATTTCGTATTTTGAGTAGTTGTTTATGTACGAGCTCTGAAATATTTTAAATTTTGATATTCATGTCATGTACCCTTTGTATTAAAGTATATTTTGAAACTTTTATGACAAGCAGTTCAAAATTTTTTTCTTTTAAGTTTGGTATAGAAGTATGATAATTATATCTCTTAGCCGAATTATTGCCTCAATTATTTTTCCCGTGGATCATATTTATGCACTATATCAAGAGAGTTGAAAACTATTTAGTAGTGAAGATGGAGGTATGAACTTTAGAAATAGTTACCCCTTCTTCGTTCACAAATGTCTCGACCCAGAGACGCTCTCTGACACATCGCCTTTCGCCCACTCTAACATCCTTACCCTCCGCGTTCAGAATAATTCGCCTATTTGATATTTCTTACGCAAATTATTTTTTACCGTGCATGTAAAAGACAAAGAAAAAAAAAGATTTATTTTGGATTCTGCGCAAATTTCAAGAAAAATTGAACTGCACAATAATCATTTTCAAGCAATCACTTTCCCTTTATTTTATACTCAGAAGATAAAACTGCTGTTGTCAACAGCAATATAGAATGCATGAAAATGATTACTTTTTTCTTCGTAAAGTTAGTTTGCTTACTACTATGTGTATATATATATATATGTCTTAAAATATGTGAGGAAGCATGTGCATTGGTTTTGCACACGTTTTTTAAAATGGAGTAAAATAAGAGAGAGAAAGTAGTAAAAAAAATTCTTAGTTTTTGAAATATGATTTGGAATTAAGTGAAAACGAAGGGGGTTAATTTTTTTTTTGTGGGGGGGAGGGTCCGCGTCATAGGGTTTAGAGCGGCACCTCTTCAAAACATTGTTTTATTTATCACTTGTTGGAGGCTGTATAAATAGTTTTTAACATTTCAATTCAATTATAATGTAATTACGGCATTCTTCTGAGTGATATAGTATAAATTTTATTATTTAAGAAAGTATGATCGTTCAAGTAGTATTTTGAAAAAAAACATTACTCATTTTAATTAGCAAGTATAAGCTTGAAATTAATAAATGTCACAAACACAACAGTGATCATTCACTGAATAAGAATTATTTTTGTCACTATTTTATAAAAAAATAATTAAGTCGACGTATCGGCAAAGAACCGTAAAAATATCTCGTATTTAAAAACTTTTCAAGTTTAAAAAAATTAATATTCAGTTATGAAACCGAATAATTCATTTGTGTATATGCAGAAGAAAAGGACAAACCCAATGGTGTTGGCTTTTTTTCTACGATTCTTTCTCTCCCAAGCTATTGAAAGTCAGGGCTCCTTAATAAAAAATCCTATAGTAGTCTCCTAGTTACACGAGACTATTACACGAGAGTAGCTGCGACCATCAGTAGCATTGCTGGCGACTCATGATGGCCGAGCTCCGCTTCAACTCGTTCAATACAAGATCGATGGCGTAAACTACTTACTACGTCACTCGACAATCTCGGTCACAATAGCGACCGGTCATTAGTGGCCTAGTGTGACCCTTATACCAACTTAACAAAATTAATTAATAAAATCTGAATGAAAACAGCAAATGGGAAATGTTTTTGATGAGTGTTTTGATCTTTGTTGTATAATTGTAAATGGAAAAATGTAGCGTGCTATTGAAGCTTATCTATTTGGGACGATATAGCACGTGGGTGGTCGGACTATTGTCAGTAGGAGGGTCGGTTAGTTGGGTTTACCAACAACTTGGCCCACAGGAGGTGTAAGTAGTAGTAGTTAATAATAGTAAGTGTTAGTAAGGAAGTGGCTAGAAGAAGGGAGGGTTCGCCTGTCAATTGTCACAGCTAAATGAAACGGGACATTGAAGTGAAAAGCTGAGAATTTTTTTCTAGCCCCGCTGAAAATTGGACTCGGAGTGACTCAGTGTCAAGCAAGCATGCTAACCCTTCGCTACCAGAAGGGCTCAAAATCCTACCCGGCGAGGAATCGAACTCCAGTATCCCGCATGATGGCGGTTCTACACATCACTACAATGAGCTTCGAACAAGAAAAGCAACAGGAAGCGTACCTTATGCAGAAACCTTGAAGAATTTCGGAGCTGGAGTTGTACCACATTGCGAAGCGTCCTTGGAAAGGAATTTGGTTCACATCCAACAACCGAGCCGTGCCGAGCCGCGCTTTGGAGTCGCTTCAACTCCTCTTTCGATGCTCTCTCTCACTCTCTCACTCTCTCCCTCTCACTCATTTAAACTCTGTCGCTCGAGTTCAGTACTTTCTGCCGACAGAGCGCCACCGCGACCGCGGTTAGAAACTTCGCGCCAACGATCAAAGACGGTTTTCGCTGTCCTTGGAAAGCAACCGCTGTAGCTTCCTCCGACGCCAATAACCCTATTACGAAATGCTCACTGGATAGAGAGGGAAGGAAATATTAGTGACAAGGGTAATGAAGTTATCCGTTCCGTAAGGCACAGAACCGAAGCTTCGTCTGCGCGCATGACCTTCCGTATACTCTTGAAGTCAGGTTTCTTCGCTTCGAGAAAGCTTAACTTACGATAAGAAACACACACACACACACATACTGTGATATTAATTTATTGTATATTATTGTAAATAACTACTTTGTTGTCCTCAACGTGGACATAGGCAGTTTATCACCGCTTTTTTTACTATAAATGTATTAAAATTTATTATAGAAGGCAGAGAAGGTCATTAAAGAAAATAAAAGCGATAAAAGTGAAGAAAAATAGATAAATAGGAGAATTGAAAAGTAAAAGAAATGAAATACTTGAGAACCTTCTCTGTACCCCACCGTCAGGACGTGGACCAACTTCGACGGAGGTAGTGATAGATGCGTGATGTACTTTGGGCATCCAGTTTTTCATTATTCCCTCCATGAAATTGACTATTGTTGGATTGACCTTATAAATTTTGAGAATCTGAATTAACCATGATTGAGGCACTGAAAAAAAAGGTTTTTCTGATAGTCAATATACGCTATGAATACATTTCTTGATCTGTTTCGACTTTGTGTTAAGATAAATGAGTCAATAACAAATTGTTCTTTGCAACACATAGATCTCTTGACGCATCCTTTCTGCTCCTTTGTCAGTATTGAATTGTTATCCAAAAAATTGAAAATCATGTCTGCTATTATTGATGTCAGTAATTTGTAAATAGTAGGTAGACAGTTTTGAGGGTTATCTTGACTTCCAGTTTTGAAGAAGAGGTAAGTAATACCTTGTGTAAGGAATTGTGGAGCATCCTCGGGTTTCTGAAGCATCTGGTTAAATACCGAGGCTAGCTGTTCATGGACACAAGTGAACTTCTTCCACCAATAATTTTGTACTCCATCGATTCATGGAGCTTTCCAGTTCTGGTTTTACTTCGAAGATGCATTGACAATCTCTTTTGTAATTAAAAAATCAGGCATCGATATCAATTGATTGTTTGCTCCTTTCTCTTTAGCAATCCACTCTGCAGCTTCATTGTGTATTTCTTCTGACCATAGTTTTCCCCAATAGTTTTCCAGGTCTTCTTTCCTCACCTGCGAATTTACTTGTGGGAGAGCGTGATTTCCTATTAAACGGCACAATTTGTTCTGATTTCTTTGAAATGCTCGATTTTGTGTTTTAGGCCGATAGATATTTTGGTATCTGGCGAGACGAGAACCTTTTGCCTTTAGTTTTTGTTTGAGTGTGTCTAAATAATTTGTGAGTTTCGAATTCTGTTTCTTGCCTGAAACTTCCATTTTATGTCAAGTTTCCTAAATGTTGGCATCAGATTCTGGATAAGCGTGTTTCCTCTTTCACCATTCATGTACGATGTTAATTGTCCGATTTCTCGGCGCAAGGTCTTGTAATCTGGTGTTTTTTTGCTGGGACGAGGTCTTGTTCCTTCAGAGGTTCCACAATCAACTTTCCGGGAAATGGGAATCTTCATAATTTCAAAGAGTGTGACACCTGCACAATATACAGCAAGATGAAATGATAGTAAATCATTTCTTTCTGAAAAAAATTGGGGTATTATCTGGTAAAAATGTGTTATAGCTAGATTTAATAGTTTGTTTGGATTGAACCTTACAAGTGACGGTCTGTGTTCAGGGGAGGTTTGGTCATATAAAAGGAAATTACGCCTAAAGGATTGTTCTATTTAGAGGTACAGTTGATCTTCGACCAGTTTTTGTCCGTTTTCATTTTCATGTTGTTCAAAATTGGGCTCGTTCATTTCATTTTCTGGATGAAATAGTGGGAAATGTTCAATGTCAAATAAATTGTGGCCTACGTATTCCTAAATTTGCTCTCTTTCTAAGGGGGACACGTTGCATTGAGGTGCACTAAACCACCGCTTGTCTACACTTGTCTATACCGCGACGCGACAACTCCCGGACAGCCAAGATTAAATAAATAATAATAAATAAACTTTATTGTAAAAAAACAGTTACAAACTCCGTATGACCACGTGGAGGACGACAAACTAAAACTCTCCGGAAGCAAGCAAGGGTCCATCCCATCAATTTATGCGGATGGATATGCTCTGTTTTATTTCTTTATGCTAGAACCAGATAAAGCACAAAGGTTCTTCCGGGAAAGAATACTTAAATAGATCAAAAGTATAATATTATTGTACCACATATTTATATTTCTTTTTATTTTAGTTTTACGAATAATAGTAATCATTAAGGAAAATCTAACTTGCTGCGGAAAGTTATTTTTAAAGACACTGCGTGCTTGCTTCATTCCCTTTATAAACGGTAGAGCCTGCCATTAGCTTTATGCGTATATTTGAATGCTCATGATATAAGATGACAATGTCAGACAAAGCACGATATTCAGTCAGATATTTATTTTCATGAATAATTAACATCGAATTAACTTGCATTGCGCTACATTACTACACAATTTTAGGATAATATATCACAGCCCAAAAGCAAAAGATGAACATACGGAAAACATTCTACACAATTAAATAAATAAATGGTTATTTAATATAATATGCAAAAGAACGTCGTGCTATGTTAACTGAAGAGGCCATTCTTAAACATTTTAACAGTAAAATGTTAGTATCAGCATGCTTCCCATTTCCGCAAGCCATTTCCTAGTAGTTGCGTCATGCATGCAGCACTCATCCCACATTGTACTCTATAAATGCCACACATCTGTTCTTCCGACATGTGGCGATTGGATGAAGTTGTGAAAAATCGAAGGTGGGTTAAGATTCGATCTATAGTCGATAGTCTATAGNTTATGTAAATAATAATAATAATAATAATTAGTTAATAGTATATCAGTCTTAGTCAATTACTTGGTTGTCCTCAACGTTTGTTGAGTTTGTAATAGCTCTGTCGTCAAAACATTATTTATATTTATTTATTTATTTGTCAGTTTACCCGACTTGATGTTAATACATAGCTTGTACTCAATGTAGCCAACGCTTTTATTTCGCCATCGCCCAGAAGGGTATTAATATTCGAAACTCGAATTATGTTGGCAATAAATTCGAATTTCTGAAAAGTTAAATCCATCGCCAATATCGGCCATGGATTCAATGCACTTGCTCTCGTGGTGCTATTCTGTTCGTTCTGCATCTAGCGTGTGGATCGAATGTTACCTTGTGTCTTTGTTTGTTGTGTTATCAAATTGTATTTCTTTACAGAAAATAGTCGCTTTTGTGACTAATATTAATATTTATTCGAATATTACTTAAATTTGTGGAAGTTGGCAATTTGTGTTAGGCAACTACATTGCATAATTTTCGGCAAAGTTGCATGGGTCAGAGTATGGGGAATACATTTTAGTCAGGAAATACATGGAATGTACTGACAACTACCCTGAATAATTCTGATAATACATAGTATAGACAAAGTAGGCGCAGGAAAATTTACACAATCTTCCAGCCAAGATATTCAGCATGTAACTTCCGTCACGTGACAAGTAATTTCGTTGAAGTTGTACCTTGAATTTGCAGTCAACATTCTCTACTTTCTACGTCACCGTTCCGACAAGTTTCCGGTTACAATGGGACTCAGGGGTTTTATTTTGTGGAAGTTGGCTATGCATTTTACTTCCGTGGACAGCCATTTTGATATTTGAAGAAGCGTACGACACTTGCCCTTTTGATTTTTCATATTGGAAATAGAGTGAAATCTTTGTTACGTCGCTCTGAAAGACTATTTGGCCAAAACAGAGAAAAAAAACTGTTAATGATAAGAAAATGGAAATTTTGGCGAAGAGGCTCTTCAAGAAAGATTTCTCCACATTCCGAATTCTTAAGCTAATTGTTTTGGTACGTGCTAAATTATAATGAAAAATAAACCATAGAACAAACCGTACGAAGCTGGGGAGGACCTGCTGTATTCATCAGTAGCATATTGATGAATCCTACGAAAAAAGTAAAGAATAACACATTCTTCTTAGCGTCGTCTATGTCAGAGTTCTCCAACCTATCTCAGCCTGGGAGCCATTTTCTATCCACTTTCGGTCGATCGGACAGGCATGGGATGGGGTTTGCCACAATGTTGCCCCCCCACAAGTATAACAAATAGGTCGTATTTATTTATTTGTAACTGGATATTTTGATTCACATCAAAAATTATATTATTTTTAAGAGGAAAAAATAAATAGTACATACATGTAATAAATATAAAGAGTTGTGTAAAAGTTTATATTATAATAAAATGTTTTAATGTTGTAGTGTATGACGGGGTAATTCCTAACACAAATTTTTATTATTTCTCACCAGAGGACATGTGACGTCATCCATTAATTCTGACAGCGCTAGAGTACGTCAAAGACAAATGTCTATCGAGAGCATAGGGAAACTCGTAGACTTATACATTAATGGAGGCAACCATCTGTGCTGCAGATTGTCCTTAATAACATGAGACAGAAGATACTGAGAGATTTCGCCCTCTCGCTCCCACACCCGCTTGGAGGGGGGCAGTCAGCAGTCAGTTAGGGGAATCGAGTTCCCCCACCTAAGGCGATGTGCGAGAGAGACGGAGACATCTCTATCGTTTTCCCCTCCGGACAACTGGCGCANATGTGCGAGAGAGACGGAGACATCTCTATCGTTTTCCCCTCCGGACAACTGGCGCACAAGGTCTCACTCTCTCTCTCTCTCTCTCTTATATTTGTATATAAGTCTATGGGGAAACCGGGAGCTCTGTGGAAGTGAATGAAGGACAAAAGAAGTGAGGTCACGAGGTCACACAATCCAGGGTTCGGTTGGCAGCGACGGTTGGTGCCCGGAAACGAGGGTCAGGAGAGCGGGAGACCCATTGTTTCCGATGCTGCTGAGCAGGTTCCTTGCACTTGATACCCAGTGCAACACACAACACCGTTCCATGTCTTGCGGCAGTCTCAACACACGCAGCGCTACAACGCCCTGTTTTCAAATTTTCGTTCGAATTGAAGCGGGGTGGTGGTGGTGGAGGGAGAGAAGATAGGGCAAATACGAAAAAGCACGAAACCCAATAGTTTTTCGCATATATTTCAACACGTGGAGATGATACGTGACAACTTTCAGTTGTGGTATAGTGGTTAACACCCCTGATATCAAGGCAGAGGTCCCGGATTCGATTCCCGGCTCGTCACCATTTTCATCTGACCGAAAGTTATGACAAATGGGTTTCCCCGGATTTCGTTAATGCATATCATCACAAAACAAAGTCTATTTACCAATTAGGTATATGATTTTTCGCACATGTTTAACAAGCACCTTGTGTGATTTGCCCATAATATTTATTTTATTTACTACATACCTAAAACAATCTAAATTCTAAAGAACCAACAAAACTATTTTCTTGCCTTCAAAGACATAACTTGTCTATGATACCCTCAAAGTAATTACAATTCAGTTTTCGTATCAGAAGTAGAGTTTTTTTTATCTCTTATAATAAACTAAATGTCCCTGATATTTCACAGAAGTGTAAGAAAAAACATTTGATTTTATTTTTAATCACAATTGCTTTCTACTTTGAAAACAAAATCTACGTCTACTTCATAGCTCACAAATAATAGTAATAGTTGTACATGATAATGAACATAGACGAAAATATTGTAAATGTAAAATTACACTATAGGGATCGTTCAGGAATTACAGGGGGAGAATGGGAAGAGGGCGTTTGCAAAATCTGACAGTTCATGATGAGGGTGGCCGGGGGTATTTCAGACGGCGAGACGTTACATGTGGAATAAATAAAATGTAAATAAATGATTAAAATTGTCTCCATTTAGGTATATTTTCTTCCAATGAAATCAAAAGTCTTGGAATCCCTTTATTGACTTTGTAATAATAAGAGGTAAAAAAAAGAAATCCCTTACGCACCGTTTTCTCCCTGCGACACCTTCGGCCTTAAATATGCAAGTGATTAAAGAAGAAAGTAAAATCGTTACTGTTTTTCATGTCCATGAAACTGATGAGGCGATAACCGCTGTTTATGATGGGAGGGGCAGGACGTTTTGTGACGTCACGTTAAGGAGGGGTTTGATATAACGTAACGATGCCTCCCACGGGGAGCCGGGAGGGGGGAGGTAACGAATCCTCAAAGATCGCGTCACGTATTTCAGGAACCATCCCTTATAATAATTTTTAAAAAGTCAGTAGAACCTCAGAATTCTGTCACACATTCTCAAACATCACGTGGTCAAGAGATTTTCACAAAATCCTGTTTTAAACGCATGTTCCCATCCCCCGACATTATTTACATAATTATTTAGCCAAGCCCGTGGCTCAGGTGCTAGTGTCGTCGCTCATCACCCAGTCACTCCGGGTTCGATTCCCGGTGGGGTCAGTAGAAATTTGTAGCTTGTCACGTTAATGTCCCAGTTAGTTGTACCACTGAAAAGTAAACCTCCCTTCCTCTATCCAGCTCCTCCTAGTATCTATAACTCTTCACTACTTCTACCAGTTGGTAAACCCGGCTAAGCGACCCACCTACTAACAATAGCCTACCACCCAACTCCTACCTCCTACCGCTCTATGTAGATAAACTCCAATAGCACGCTACATTTCCCATATACTAATACAACATAATTATTTTTTATTTCATATAATTAATCTCGATAATCGCTAAGTATCTGGCGAAACCTAAAGTCGAAAGACATAAATAGAGATGGAGGAGAACCCCATTTCTCCGTATGTTCAGGTCACACCATTTAATTCTTTAACGGAACGCCTCCAGAAGCCAAGGTCGTTCGTGCAGTCAGCTAGTCCGCGGGCAGCCTGGTAGCTACGTCACCCAAGGGCATGCTGTGCGCCATCGATTCGGGGATATGGGATGCCGGCGGCGTTCCATAGTTAACTTTGCCGTCGGCCATTAGATGCTGAGGGCGTGTAATAGCCTATTTGGGTTCTATACACAATGCATTATTTACCTCGATTCTATACCACAATTCCGAAACCAAGAAATGCTGTTTTATACAGACTCGCATTTATTTACTAATTAGTTACGACGTATCTACAATACTTTCCGAATAATCTATGGTTTGATAATAATACTTGTGAAATTACTTTTCTGTGGTTTATTAAATACAATATTTGTTGGTATTATGTTAATATTCTAACACGTGTCGAACAATTATTTTATCGTTAGGAGTATGTTGAACTGTTAGAGCCGCCTCTATCTTAGAGCCCTTGATCGGAATTGATGCGATGGTCCCTTGATTGCTTCCGGAGAGTAAATTAGTTTATTGTCCTCCAGGTGGTCATACGCAGTTTGTTACCCGTTTTTGACAATAAAGTTTATTTATTTACTAATTAAACAATTTTCTGTAAGTTGGGGGGTTCACACAGTTCACAAAAATTATACAAATAAATGACACACTATACCAAGGGCTTTACCACCCCAGGGGACATACATCTAGTAAGTACGTGTTTGGCGAACACGGGGCCCCGAGCTGAGTCTGGCATTACTTCCACTTACTTGTGCCATGCTCCTTCCTTTCTCTTTCCTGATCTTCCTTGGTCACCTCTTGTTCTTTTCGATCCCGACGCTATTAAGGCTAGGGTATCTTTAATTTTTCTCATTCTTCTAATTTTTTGTCCTACCCCTCATTTTTTGTCCCCCCTTATTCTTTGTCCCCCCTCATTGTAGCCCCCCCCTCCATTTGATGTATGTTGCGAGATATGTTTTGGTATGTTGTAGATCAGGAGGGTTTTTAGTGGGTAGGGTTGAATCATTCGACGAGTCCCACACGCGGGGAGAGTCATGTTGGCTCTCCCTAGTGCGTAACAGCATTTTCCCTATCTGTACAAGTTTTAGGGTTCCAATGACCTTTGATGTGGACATGAGCCGTAAAGACCCACAAAAAAAAACCCAAGAGCTTTACATTTTGAACTCGGCTAGCAAACTCGACATCAAAGAAAGGATCCGCAGAAACATTCACCATAATCAGACTAAAATATGTGTCACTTTTAGAGACAATCAGTAACTTTCCAACTTCCTATTTTACATCATTCACTTTTCATTAAAAAAATTATTAGAAAATTGAAATATCACAATAATAGTAGTTGGAATTCATTTCATAAAGTTCTTTATTATGTATGATGTAAAATATGAAGTTGGAAAGTTACTGATTGTCTCTAAAAGTGACACATATTTTAGTGTGATTGTAGTAAAGTTGAATATAGACAATCAAATAAACTCAACATTGAATCCGCAGAAAGTTACCTAGATGCATTTTTGATCCTCCCTGAAGTGGTAACATAAACCTATCTTCGTGTTTTGTTGTGTACAGTTGGCAATACTTATTCCATAATGATATTCATTTATTTCCATGTAGTTTAATATTTGCTTTGGTAACTTGTATGAATGTATCAGTGTCTTTTCCTGTTACCTTATCCAATACCTGAAAGATCAAGGATACGGACTGTTCCTCAATTGAAAGTAAGTATGAACACTTCGTACTACTATTGAACACGCTATAACACGCTTTGAACTTGTGATTGACGAAAATGGAATGCATATTGGACAAATGTGTGAGTAATAAAGTTTTGTGTTTCCAATATGTCTTTTTTTTGTCTTTTATGAGTCCCCTTCTCATCTGTTGGTCGAAATATGAACTACTTTTCTCGAATTGCTGATTTCTTTTCTTCATGTAACGTATTTACAAAGTTTCAACGAAACACGTCCCTCAGAACGTAGGACTAAAGAGGGCAACTTCAATGATAACCGCCCGGTATATCGTTATCAAACGAATCGAAGCCCTTAGGCTCATAAAGCCCTAGCAAAAACAACTTTCAAAAAGAAAAAAGAAAAGAAACGTTGAGTTCCTAGAGACAGTGACCGACGGGCATCGTCTGAAGGGAGGAGGGTGACCTTAACGATTCGTCTCGTTAAAACCACAAGAAATAAGTTCCGCTCGTATTTTTCGCCCTCGGGAAGTTTATGAGTGCGCTTGAAGAGACCTCGTCGCTTCATGCGTCAGAGTGCAGCACGGTCCCACGCCGCATCGCGTTACGTCACAGAACATCGTACATCAAATCTTGGAATTTGTTGTGACCAGTACACGGAAGAAAGGGGTCGAAGAATAAATTTGGTTTATACAGGAAAATAAAACGATTAAAGATTTTCAGCAAATCTGATAATAAAAAATCTGGAGTGTACCCTCACTCAACTTTATAATTTTAATCAAAAAAGAATTCATAATATATTAAACAGGATGACATATTTAGAAGATCAATCGGTTTCAATTAAAAGATCAAGCGCCATATTTTCTTTTCTAAATGATGTAACCAACTCTCTTGACCGTGGAGATAATCCACAAGATATTTTTCTTGATTTTTCGAAAGCATTCGATGTAATCGATCACGAAATTCTTCTCTCAAAACTGCACTCATACGGCATTCGTGAATAGCCATCTATGGCTAACTTCCTACTTGAAAGATAGGCATCAGCAAATTGAAAATAAAGTATGTCAATATTACCTTTCAGAAACAAAGCCACTTACTTGCGGAGTTCCTCAAGTTTTAATTTTAGACCCTATCCTCCTTTTATTGTACGTAAATGATATGTCATCCACTACGCCCGATTGCAAAATGGTTCTCATTGCTGATGACACAAATCTACTATTTAAACATGTCAATGCGCAAAATGCTCTATCTAACCTCTCGTCTTGGTTTCATTCAAATCGTCTCATCGTTAATATTGATAAAACAGTATCCATGTCGTTTCGCAATAGTGTAATGAAATCCCTCCCTCCCACATCCCTTTCGCTAAACGGAACCCAATTAAAATCAGTCAAGATAACAAAAATTTTAGGGCTTCATATTCAGGACAATCTCAAATGGAATTGCCATATTGATAATTTGAATTCCAAACTAAGCAAAACATGCTATGCATTCCGAATTTTAGCCAATGTGTTTCTCGCTGCGTGTATTTTGCAAAACTATAATCTCATTTACGGTACGGCATTATCTTCTGGGGCCAATCCACTCAGAGCATTCAAACTTTTAAAATTCAAAAGACAATAATTCAAATTATAAGTAAATCTCATCCCCGAAATTCATGTAAACTCTATTTTGAGAATTAAATATTCTCCCTCTCCCTTCCATATACATTTATGAAGTAATCGTGTTTATTAAGACAGAACTATAAAAAATCCCACCCCTGTTTCAGAAAAAATAATCTAGTTCACGAACACAACACTCGTAATAAGGCTAATATTCATCGTCCTGGAGTGTCAACAACCCTTTGCCAAAGAGACCCTTATCATTCAGGAATAATTTTGTATAATTCCCTTCCCAAAAATCTAAAAGATATAAATAAATTGAATCTCTTTAAATTCGCGGTTAAAAGTTTTTAATGTACTTGTACAAACAAATTTGTCCCGTAGAACAAATGAGCGCACGAAAAGAATAGATATAGCTCGAAGGACCAAACATGTGCAGACAAATTTGATCTTACCTGCACATGGGATGATTGTAATGAAAATGAAGAATGAAGATGGGATGAGGTGGAATATGAACATTGATTGCCAACAAGAACAAATGGTTTAAGGAAACTTGCGATGAAAGTAATGAAGAATAATGACACAGTACTGGTTTCCAAGGGAGCGTGATGAGATGAGTTGTCCTTCGAAAGTCAGCTTAATGATGTTGGCGGTAGAGTGACCATGGAGAAAATGTCGGCTAGCATGCCGACCCACCATGGAGGTGATGTGAGGCTAAGAAGGGCTGGATGCCCAGTTGACTCCTAGCGAGATATTGTGTCTTGGCTCGCAGCAGACGAGAGAGTGATAGCCGGCCGTCCGTCCGTCCTCGCGACAAGTAAGCACATGGCCAGGCTCGCCGTGCGAAGACTCGCACCGCGAGCACGAGCCGGCGCCAATCGGAAGGCCGGACGCCGCGACGGCTGGCCGATTCCGGTGGGAAGCACCACCCCGTGGCGCGAGAAAAGACCAACATGAGGCGTGGTCAACCATAGCAGCCTAGTGACCGAGACACGACACTCACCCAGCACGGCTGACAGACGCCTCACTTGTCCACCCACACAAAACCACAAAAAATGTCTGAACAGTGCTATTGTTTCTATAATGTGAACGAATTTACAGATTTTAATAAATAAAATAAATAAGACGAGCCGGGAATCGAACCCGGGACTCCCGCTTTGATCGCAGGGGTGTTAACTACTACTCCACACATTCGCCTTCCAGAACTGTGCACCATTTCCACACAGACCAAAACCCTGGAAGTCCTGAGAGACATCCCCAGGCAGAAGATGGGAGATCCAGGCGACACACTATTCAGTGAGCGTTTAATTACCGGTTTTCACCCGACCGAAAGTTGTGACATATCTTCTCCAAGTGTAGAATACACGGAAGAAATATGTACTTAACGAACCTTAACACGTAGGTACGTGTGAAACCGGTAATAAAGTTCCCACAGCATTGTTTGCCGCCTGGTTCACTTATCTCCTGTATGGGGATGTGTCTCAGGTCATCCGGGGTTCAGGTCTGGGTGGAAATAGTGCACAGTTGTGGAAGGCCAACAGGTGGTGTAGTGGTTAACACCCCTGCGATCAAAGCGGGAGTCCCGGGTTCGATTCCCGACTCGTCGCCATTTTCACCTGACCGAAACTTGTCACATATCTTGTCCATGGAACAAATGTGTGCACAAGTTAATGAGACTTTCAATTTCCTAATAAATATTGTTTTGCACATGGCTTCGGATGATGTAAGTGATGTTAATGTCTCTTATACTTTATCACGCCATTGTTATAGTACTCTAGAAATTGATTAAATTCAATTTTCATCCATGTTGATTTTCCTCTCTTTGTTTTTTAATGTTTTATTTCTAACTGTACGCAACCTTGTCACGGTGGATAACATTATCTTGGCCCGGGTTTAACTCCGGTTTTCCTCCGGGTAGTGGCGGATTTTCCTTGGGCAGGGATGTCATTCATACTTTTGTTTTATTAATCTCGAATTTTTACTGTACTAATATCTACAAATTATTTTGAATAATAAATGGATAACAGTAGGTATTTATTAAATAATTTCTTTTGTAAATATTAAATCCGCCACTGCCCATGGGTCCCTGATCGCAATTGATGGAATGGTCCCATACACTATGTCCACACCTTAAGTTACAGAATGGGATTAGTTTTTTAAATTTATTTTATTTTAATAAGTGTAGCAGACAGAAATTATTTTACTGCGTCTATACTAAACTTTCAAGTGAAATACTGCTAATGCGGATGTAATGCATACTAATTGTACTTTACGTCCAGAAAATTTAAGCAAAAGCGTTGGACAAGTTTTTGAAAAATATTCAAAAATTTACTTTGACGTTCATGTGTAGGGCGCTTTATATTCAAGTAAAAAGAAAATTGAATGCACATGCATATTTCAGAAGTAAATTCTATCCTAAATACGAAAAATAAAAACAAAATATTTTTTCCATTCGGTCAGGAGAGCTGCGCACAGACGGACGGACCGGACAGACGTCCAGCCAAAAACAACTTTTTCGGAATCAGGGGTCTCCAAAACGGTATTTCCACAAAAATCTCCTTTTCGATTATTTTTACGATTTCAATACTTTCTATATACGTATATCAGAAAGTAAAAAATATTTAGTATTAGTATAAAGAGTATTTATCCAATGGATTTATCTTGAGAAAATTGCTTTCATTCTTTCGTGTGAAACAAAAAAGTGCTGGGTATGTTTGTCGAGTTGCATTTAGGAAATGATGGAGAAAATATTTTCATAATTTGGAGAAACATTTTCAGATAATAATAAGTATTCTTTAAAAGAACAATAATTTATTATACATTCAGCGCTCTAATGACCTACTTGTTGCGTGAGCCCTAAAACCCCAATAATAATAAAAATAATATACATTTTGTATTGTTACGTGGTTTTGAGTATTAACAATTTTTTCTCTATAGAAATTTGTTTCTTATGTGTTCTGGAGTGACTAAATTAGATTTACTTTGATTCACATGGAAATATTTACCTCGAATATCACCGACTATTGACGAAAACCGAGTCCGAAATATTCATGAGTCTCTCAGTGTCATGTCACCGCGTCACCCAATCTCCAAGGCAGAACGAGACCGAAAGGATGGGTTGATAGTCGGAGGGTGCATGGTGACGCAAAGTAATGAGTTTTTACTCCAGCACAGCAGTCGCGCCCGTCCCTTCGTGCAGAGAGAGTCAACACTCCATCCGTCCACCCACCTAATCGCCTCCGACGTCCGCCCGCGCTACTAAACAAATTCGACCGACGCACTGCTACATGATACAATTAGAAATGTAACGAGATTTTGAGTTATAGAGCAGTCGACGCCTCGCTGGTCTCGGGGTGAATGGGGGCGAGGGGTGGGGGTAGAGAGCGAAAAGAACACGTCGCCTAAACACAGTGGCGGATCGTGGGAAACCAAGCGGCACACGCTCCTTAAATTACTTAAATGCTTATTTTCTCTCACGTTAAACATTCAACATTTTTTTTGGAATTGGAATTTTGTAAATAGGAAATGTAGCGCGCTATTGAAGCTTATCCCCCACCCACGTCGATGTGGGGCAGATACCAAACTTCGTTTTCCTACATAAGACCACTGGGTCTATTTATATGTAAGTCTATGACACTTGTGAGTTACTTCATTCTGTCTGAAGACAAAGTCGCCAGTGAGCAGTAGCCACGACAGTTTTACTGCGACGAAAAAGCGTATCAGGATTACACGAACAATATTCTTCCTGCAAGAGTCCTGTCTCACCAAACGCCCCTCGTCGGTTTTGTGGTTCGGACTCCGAGAACAGGTTTCCTTCCGGCGCCTCTCGAAAGCTCAGTCTAGATTTACACGCGGCCATAGGTCGAATCTGATTCGAATCTTCTCTGTCCAACACAACACTCAGTTGTGGATCCAGACCGTAATCAATGGGGGGAGGGTTCGAATTCTATAAATGCTGTTATAAACATTATTATGAATATTATTATAAATATTATTGTTATGAATATTATAGCGATTTTGTATTTTAATACAATACAAAAATTCATCAAATAGATAATTAACAATTCATTAAATAGTGACAAAATTTATTTATTGTTTAAAATGGCAAATACATATTAATGGATAAAGATACATATTATCAATTTAATCATTATCTGTTGAAAATTCAGGTCCAGTGGGGGGGGGGGGGGGCTAAAGCCCCCTTA
>NNCF01130941.1:15364-31026 GCA_002313205.1 Laupala kohalensis | reverse complement strand
CGTAATCAAGGGGGGGGGGCTAACCAGAGAAGGATCGGGGGAACATAAGATAATTATTTCCCAATTTTGCAATTTATGGTTTTACAAAACAGATAATGTTAATAAAATTTAACAAACTAATGTATTTTATTAAAAGATATATTTATAATTTGTAACATAGAAAACATCAACTCATCATTTATTAAAAAGCGGCCAAATTTATTAATTATTCAAAATTGCATTTATAATACATATTAAAGGATTTCGTAACCAAAATCAGAAGTTTCAAAAGTCTAACTCTCCCTGAACAGACTCCGAAGGTGCCTATGGGCAGAAGGCAGAGCTCCGCAATTACTTGACCTCGGTACTAGGAGGAGATGTGGTCAGCATCTCGCTCCGACCGGTTTGATCACAGGATACGCTGGTACTAAGCAGGCTGAGTTGGTCTGAATGTTGAAGAGTGATGAAAAATCCCCACCTCACCGGGGATCGAACCCCGGCGATCCATCCAGCAACTCAGCGCTCTACCCACTGAGCCACGCTGACTTCGAATCGGAAGTTTATATTACAAATCATATTATACATGAAAATAGACATAATGAACTAACAAATACACAAAAGATTTAAAATAAAATCCCAATCGAGTTTGTTTAGGATATATTCTTTAAACCGACTGTCTTGAAGTCTACTTCTTAACACGATTACAAATAAATAAGGACTCTAGAAGTGAGATAAAGAGCTTACAACATGCGTAGAGACTACACAAGGTATGGAAGGAGAAACTGCATCCCGTAAATAAATAGAATTACGCATGCCGTCTATAGATGACATGTAGCATGAGAAAAGACAAATTTCGAACATCTGACGACCGTCTCTCTGAAAGCAGGTAAATTTCCCGTTACTTAAATAACCAAGGCTCCATTTCAATGTAGTTTTCACCCATCTGACTATTTTCCAACTTCTACAAACAAAAACATCGCTCATTAACCTACGCTTTTCAAATAACAATTTAGGGAGCGAACAGGGCATTAGCCCGAATACCCATATGCTCAGTTTTACGAGTTCATGAATTTCGGATTTGGAGTCCCATTCGAGATATGAATTAAAAATCCAGATTTGATAATGTCACGTCTCGTATCTCAGAGTTTCCGATGAAATATTCACGTAAAGGCGGCTGCACACATTCGTTATTCGGCGAATCCCGAACACTAGCGACTTGCTCGGGGTATTTCCCGAGTATTCGCCTATTGGCGACCACACTGATCCAGATATGTGCAATATGCCGAGCACGTGCTCGCTCGTGTTCGTGATTCGAATATTCGTATTAGTTATTAGAGGTTATGGAGAATGAATCTGAAGTAATCACACATTCTGCTGCGCATGTAGTAGTGTCTTGTGAAATGTTGTTAAGTAAAGTAAATGGGTCTTATCTAATCTTAATTCAATAAATTAAATGAATTTTTATTCCATATGAATTTAGCTATGGTAATCGGTAATCTCAAATTTAAGATCCTTATAATCATTATAGTTTTTATCCAAGCAAAAAGAATCAATATTATATAACTATCTCAAGTTGTGTCTCCACAACATCTCAGTCTATTTATTTATTCAAATATCTTTCATTACATTTAAGCGTTATATTTTTATTGTTTATTATCATAGTATTTTTTATTTTCACATTTTTTATTTCCTGAACATTTCGTGTACAGGAAATATATGCTAATACCACTAAAAATATAGATAATGCTAATAATGTCAACACACTTTCAATTCATTGAAACTTTAGGACGCTTAAAAAACAGTAAAATAAAGTGAACAAAAATGTTTGTGGTTTAAATCTGTCATCAAATAAACTTTATTGTGAAAAAGCAGTTGCAAACTGCGTATGAACACGTTGGAGATAATAAATGAAGTTTCTCCATCACTACTTTATTACTTCAAATTTCTCTATTTTATCACTTCTATAAACACTTAATACTTTCTACGATATGGAGAAAAATTACGAATAATAACTTTTTCCAGCGATTACTTACTCGAAATAACTTGAAAGCGTATTACTCGTACACTCGCGATCCTTGATATTTGTAAAAGAACTCGCGAATATTCACCTATGCTCAGCTTTTGATGTGTCTCAAAAGACCGACACGCTGCGGGAAAGGACGAGCACCGATGTTCGTGATGCGACGAATAACGAGCAACCCAAGCCATTCGCCGAATAGCAAATGTGTGGAGAGATCGGCGTAAATGTGACGTAGCTGCATTGGCTGATCCAAGGGCGGAGTGCGAAGGGGCAATCGCCCCCCCCCCCCACCGCCACCCTGGAGTTTGACTTGACTATCTAAAATACATAAAAGAGCGCGTTAACAAACTCGTTAAATTTTTTTTTCCATTTGATTTCCAATATATAGATCCCTGTTCCTAGTTAACTTTGCCGGGATTTACATTACTTGTCACTACTCATCCTTTCCATTGCATTTCGTCCAGTATGGTAATGGATTTTTACATGTAGCGCAATGCTATTGTATACAGAAGTGCATTTCAAAAGAAACACGCAAATGCAAGTGTGAGACTGAAATAAAGATAAATACTTCCGCTGCGATAAATGTATTTTATTTCATCAATTAATAATACGAGTGATTCCTCGGAAGACGAAACTGTCGCGGGGGGGGGGGAAAGCAGAGTTGACAGAGTTTCGTTATTTTGTTATTATATTGTGTTAAAAATTTGTCTTAATTGGTCAAATTTACAGGGTAAAATACTTTTGGCCAAGTTTCGCTCGGAAGCGCTCCACTGTGCGATGACAGCGACAGTGGTTGTTGAGAAGGGTAGAATTACGTTGGAGCGGCGATCAGCGACAAGAGGTAAGAGAAGAGTAAAGCGATGCAAGCCTTCGCGTGACGAGTAATGGGGGCGCTTGTATCGACACTGCGACCAGCGATAAAAGCAAAGAAAACCCTTTGGTACGTTATCTTCGCTCTTATCGAAGTTAGGGTGGCCGCCATTGTGATTGCGGTTTTCGAGATTGTATTTTATTGTTTTGCGATGGATTTTGAGCAACTGATAAGTTGCCTCCACCGAAGAGTCGCTCTGTTGCGTTAAAAGGATGAAAACTACAACAGACGATGTGACTATATGGAAATTAATTCACCAAGTGGATTTGTTGAGGTTACGTTGAACGCAGGTGGAGACGTTTCCGCGCATGCGCACACGTATTGACGACGACGACTCCTATTGTCGCTTCGACACAATCGTACCCTAACGCGCCTGTAGGTGCCTCAGCTTGATGATAGTAGGTTATGTTCGGACCGCTTCACACCCTCGCCTCGGAACGCTACTCTACGTCATCTTGGGGACAAGGCATATGAATCACGATATGTGAAGGACAATTGTAGTAGATTGTCCGGTCCGATAGGGATCCGGGGGAGTTCTCGAACCCCAACCCACACGTCATCGCTTCGTGGCTAGGTGACGAAGGATGCCTACAGCCAGCAATTCCTCGATGATTAAATTTCATCCCCTGGAATAAACGAGATTCAGTTTTATTTATTACGTTCAGAGGTGCTTCATGTCACTTCTCCACTCACATTCAACTTTTTCTGCGATGTGACGCTTCATTATTTTATAGAAATTAAAAATAGATAATCTGGTACACACGCTGCTTTTATAAGCGCGGGAGTGTAATATTAAAATGTCTTTGATGCTCATAAATTTATCGGAATTCTTGTTAACACGCTACACACAACTATACATACGATATATAGCTACTCTGCTCATTTTCAGTCGTGAAAGCGAAGGGACAATATATTGGCAAGATCGGATTAGTTTTCCTTGTAAAGATAGGGCAATCGAAATATTCGGGCAGGTTTAAAATTCCTTTAAAGATCAGTATATTTTATTTCTCTTCATATTACGAAAAATTCTTTCCTCCTAAAATACGAGTAAAAACTACGATCATCTGCGTAGNGTATGAAATCATGGCGCTACAAAGGTTAATCACGTTAATGGTTCATTACGTGTATACTTATATTTTCCCAGTACATCCGATTAGTTTCTCCGCCCGTACGTCAAATGATAAACTGTGCCATAATAAATATCTGCGTCGTACACAGAAGTCGAAAAAAATAATTTACAATATGTATTCTTCAACACTGTCTTATCATATTATCTTATAAGAACACAGTGCCTTATTATATAAAGTAAATAATTTCCAAGTTGCAAAATATAAGCTGTTGCTCGTACATTCTTAAAAGAATCAATTTACATTATCCAAAATTTCTGAACAATTTTTGAAAATAGTTTCTCGTTTATACTTTTTCCATGATCCTTATACAGTATTTATCAAAATTTGATACTATTGAAATGGGAAAAAATCGATAATTCCGCATTTTTTAAATATAATTGTAATAAATCTCGCCTGTCCTTTTCCTTTGTTGTGCAAAATTAAGTAATCAAAACAATAAGCGTGTGAAATGTCCACACAAATACTCATTTTAACATTTTTGCATTTTACAGCATTTTTAACGAACACTGACGAGAAGAAATAAACGATATAAAGTTCTTCTTTCTGAATTTTGTGTTTCTTTCCTGCGTGTGATTTTTTACGCTATACTTATATTGTAGCCCTGATGATATTACACACTCTTGGAAAATGAAAAAAGACCACCATGAATCGGTATTTCTCAGTTCTTTTTTCGTTTTAAAGCAGTGTACTTATCGAAACGTTGGCAAATTCGAAGAGAATATTATTTATTTTATATTTGTTACCTAATTTCAAGAAAGTACAATTACATTAGAATCACAACAAAAATATACAACTCAACATTTCTCTTTTCATAAAGAACACAATGTAGAAAAAAAAATTCTGATCAAATCAATGGAGCAGACACGTTGATTTTGTTCCCTTTGAATTTATACGTGAATTCAATTGCGGCGAGTTAAAAGGATTACCGTAAGACCGCGGGAGCTAGTAATTTATAGATTACCCGCAGACAGCGCTAACTGCAGCTTGGGCGCGGCAAGTAATGTCGGCGCCGTGCTACGTCACCGAGTACCAATCGGAAGCGGGCGGAGGCTACGAGTGGCGGGAAAGCGGCCGCTTATAACATGCGGCGCATGCAGCGGTAGACAGACCACAACCGAGGCGCTTCACTAAAGAATCGCCGCCCATCGAAACCTTATCTCGCCGCAACTTACGTCACGACGGAACTTCGACTGGACGCTACAACGTCAATTGTCTACTAGATTTATGGAGCTGCGACCATCGTCTATTATATTATATTCTGGAACTTGTATGTGTATTGGCAACTGGAAAATAAGAGTTGTTTTGTTACTAACGAGTGGCAGTTATTAACGACATAATAGTAATCACATTGTCTAATATTGAAACGCAATACGAATCGAATTTTAGCATATGGCATTGGGAATATAATTTGGCATACATGTGACTACTCTTTGCTAATGTCATATGCATCTGATTTCGGTAATTATTGATTCATTATGGCAATATATGCACATGGATACCATAGGGGAAGGCAAATAGTCGGTACGTGATGGGGAAAAAGCACTTCAAATATTCCACAGAAAGGGACAAAGCAAATTATGGTTTTATTCAAAGAAAAAATTCCAACATGAAAACTGTCCAAGGTGAACTTCTAAATATTGTGAAAGTTAGAAAAAATATTCCAATTTAGGTAGGTTTAGGAGATTCTCCATTTGAAGCAATTTCGATAAGTTAGCGAATTTGAGTAATTTTTTGATTGTTTGAAGCAGCGAGTGAAGAAGTATTACCTTTTGCCTGAATCCGTTATTTTTATTTTCCAATTAAAACAGAGTGTGTAATCGGTCGAAAAATTAATTTTGAGATCTCTTTGGATCTTTGTGAACTGACTTCACGAGAGTTTATTTTCAAATTTTGGCTATGATGTCCAATGTCGTATGTGTGTGTATGGATGTATGTTACGAATTTTGTTCCCCGATAACTCAGAACAAACTGATGCATCGAAACCAAATTTGAGATTTGACTTGTAACGCTTTGTGAATAGAAGCCTATTTCTAGACAGCTCATACCGACTTCTTTTACACACGTCCGGCTTCTTAATATTCAAAATTATGAAAATATGCATAGAAGCACTGTGATTGGTCAGTTATTTCTGCGCACAGATTGATTGCTAAACTGCATTACTGAACGTCGCACCATTTTTTTTTGATACAGTGAAAATTTATTAGGGAGCAGAAAAGGAAGCGCTTTTTAAAAATATGCCTATAAGGCTTTTGCAAAGAAGTTAATTATTGCAATCTATACTTCAATTTGTAATTATGATTTTAGGAGTGTACCATGTAATGTGATGATATATAGTTTCAAACCGATTGATCTTTTAAATATGTTATCTTGTATTTATGATATATTATTATTTTAAGTGTTTTTCTTTTTGCTTAAATTTATGTAGCCATGAGTTTTTGTTATGAAATATAATTGGTAAGTTGAGTGGTGTACACTCCATATTTTTTAATAAGGTTGAAGGAAATGGAGAGTTTTTCGATGATTCCAAAAACCAGTTTTCATCGATTGAAAATATGACAAGTCGTTGTGAAGGTCAATGTTATAAAAAAAATACAAAATAAACCAAGTTGTGTTAGTTTAGTTAAAAGACATCGCTAGAGATTCATCACTCTGAAGATTATTGACCCATTAACAGAATGAAGTATTGAGGCATGGAAATGCAATTCCTTCGATCTATAAGAACTTTGCAAAGGAAAACTTTGCTAAGTTTATGGGTTTGATTGTACTTTACCCAATTTCGCTCCTTGATTCCATATAGTCTTACCTGAAACAAGGAAAAGGAAATATTATTATAAATCTTACTGTCATCGCGACTCAGCTGAAACAAATTCATCAATTATCTCGTAAGTAACAGAATATATGAAGAGGGAAATTCCTTCGAGGGTGTATGGGTACAACACGAGCTTTTTTTAAACCCAAAATAAACCTTAGAAAACTTTTTATGCGTAAACCTTTGCGTTTTATATTAAATATGTTGTAATTCAATATTTTTATAACACGCATGAATCAACCGAACAAAAAACGTGACGTACTATACGATCCAACATACGTCTCAACAAATGATACANACGTACTATACGATCCAACATACGTCTCAACAAATTATACATTTAAACTGCATGTGGGAAAATTCGTAACCTCATATCTTCGCGAAGAATTGAGACATGTATATAGAAAAATTGCCTAAACCATATATTCATAGACAAAAAAACTAATTAAACTTCATTTTTACTATTAAAAGTCATGAAAAAATCATCAGATTATTTGTATGGTGTTGCAACTAATGACGATTTTAAAAAAAGGGTCATTCCATGTTTACTCAACCAATGGATGTTCTTCGACCATTTTTAATAGTTTTTTATTTTTGTCACACTTATAATTACATGTCTTATCTCTTCAAAACCACATTTCTCTTTTTATTCAATTTTGATTTTTGAGTTATGAAATTTATCCTTGACCGGCGTCTCCCATTTTTGTCAAAAACAGAATTTTGAGTCTTTCTGAAACGAATGATTCCAGAAACTTCATTTTGAATTCAATTAATTTATCATGAACTGAGCTGTATTTTGTGTCATAATATATTTTTTTCTTATCTCAGTTTTTTACTAATAGATATACCAGACTTTTTTGCTATAGATATTACAGAAAGTTACGAGACGAAACTCGAATTTTTAGAATTTTTTTATCATTAATAAATACGTAACAATGTTAAAACTTTCCTCAACTGGTTGTCATGGCTACAGGCAGTTTATTCACAAAGTTTTAAGACTGATGTATCAATACTTCAAAACTTATTTTAAAAAAATAGTGTTTCCTAAAAAAAGCATGTTTTTCGTGCTAAATATCTCGGATGGAGAAAGTTCTAAAAATCTTCCAAATAATCAAAATACGGAGAGGTATTGTGTTGAAACCATTTTAAGTGCCACATAATTAAAACAAGCAGCATGTTCCAAGTAACAAAAGTGATTTTTGAAAAAGAAAAAACGACCCAAGCAACGTGTAACGACATCACTTTACTTGGAGTCACGAGAAATTATTGGAAAAATTGTACAAAAATATATTATAATATCGATTTCCCCGAATGTATTTGCATGAAATGTTTTAGTCTCACGGGTTATTATCATGTATACGTCGACGTATATGTTTTGGCCATCGTAGCAATTACAATATCAATATCAGAAGACACATAGACCACAGTATTGATGTTCGCGAGAAGCGAAAAAAGAAAGTTATTTGGCAATTGGAATAAAAATCCCTTCGTGACAGACAGGCAAATTTCGGGGGATGCCACGAATTCTAGAACAAAACAAATTATTTTTTGTACACATTTAACCCGTTTGATTCTCATTTGTTAATTAATCAACTCAGATAATATACTCGTAAACCATATTTTGCACACAAAAAAACCAGTACTTCCAAAGGGTTTGAAAATGTAGAGATGGATCCGAGTGTCCCCGGGCGGGGAGCTAGCTTTCAGCACCGATGACAAACGGAGACACGCGAAGGGAATGAACCGACNCCCCCCCCCATCGCTCCTTCAGCGTTCGTCCAAGAGAGCTGGAACTGATGCTACGCCTCCATCTTCATCAAAAGGGAGTATTTGGGGAGACGCACTCGAGTCTTCCTCTCGACTCTTCGTTCTTTAAAACAATGAAGTCTCCTCAGCATCTGCGTTCGAGAGCATCCCTCCCTCCCTCACACACTCGTATCAAGTGCTCATCTTAGTACATTGCTGTGATCCATATATACTCCTAGCCATCTTTCTTCGCTAAGAGAAATTTAAAGCAGTACTCAAGTAGAATTAAATCACTAAAATATCTTAAATCGGTATTTATTGTGATTTCAACTTGAAAAACATACCTCAACGGTCATTTAAATGAAATAAAAGCAACTATAAATGATAGTGTAATACATTGCGTCTTATACTGGAAACGGTTTTTTTAATACCAACTTTTAAATCACGAAAGTGATGGAAGTTTACTTTGAGTTGTAGTAAAATTACCGTAGCTACATCACCGGACATCTGAGAAAGGGATATTTCACTATTTCCTTTGAGGTGAGACGAGGCGCCATGTTTGTACTTAGTGCTCTTTTGTGCTTCATTTCAAACGAGTCAAACGNGGCAACCATCGGGTGTCACACGAACTCCTGGTTATTGCTCGAACAGTATTATTAACAGATAGATTGAAATTATATCATCACTATTGTAGTTTTTTTTTTAACAATTAGAAAAAAATAGAGGAAACAATTATACATCTGAGCGATTTGACTAGCTTGGAGCGATACTCCCACCTTAACTTACGACAAAAAATCATGAACGGAAACCATGCACTAAGTGATTATTAGTTTATTGTACATCAGTCGCATTAAATTACTCTGTTGTCCTCGACGTGGTCTTAGGCAGTTTGAAACAACTCTCTGGACAATACATTATTTCTTTATTGTCAGTCTAATTGGCTGATGATGGTATAGCGCTTGTGCACAGTGGAGTCAACATTTTTACTTTGTCGTAAACTTCAATCCATCGCCAATATCGGCTTTCAATTCCGTTCTTTCTGCATCGATCATGTGGAACGAATATTACCTTGTGAATAAGTTATTATTAACATGTACTTATTTTCAGCGAATAGTCGCGTTAGTCACTCCTAATAATACGTATTTGGATATAACTTGTATTCGTAAAAGTTGCCAATTCGTGTTTGGCTCCCATATTGGCAAAGTTACATGACTCGGAGTATATCAAACGCTTCCGACCGCTTTAGTCCGCCCTTTCCCTTCCTCATGTCTTTCCTCTCCGCCGCTCTCCGCGTCCACTCGCTGCCCTACGAATTGAGGATAGCGAAGCGAAACGCATGTGAACTATAGCCCTCGCGGCGAAAGAAATATAACGCGATGTAACCAATGGAGTGAAAGCGCGGTGTTGTCTCTTGCGTGGGGGGAAGGGGGGGAGGAAGGTGTAGGATAGCTCTATTCCTATTCCAGACCAAGGCTTACCAAGACTGCTCTAACCTGTGGAAATGTTAAATATGCGCACTCTTCTTTCAGCCAAAGGATACCGATCGCGCACTCTTCTTTCAGCCAAAAGATACAGATCGAGCACTCTTCTTTCAGTCAAAAGATACAGATCGAGCACTCTTCTTTCAGCCAAAGGATACCGATCGAGCACTCTGTCCGTCACAGTTGCCGTATCAATTACTGCCGGATATACGAATCAGTTGATGTATGAGTTACTAAGATTCTGCTGACACGAGTATATCGCCCACTTTATGTACAGTTGTTGTTCTACTTGCAGAAAGCCTGTAGTCACATCATCTGGTGAAGAGAATGGAGTCTAAGGGTAGAAAAAAATGCTCACAGTGTGCACGATTGTTTAATGCAACTCAGTTTTGGATATAATTTACATAATTTTTATCTTCTTTTTTTCCTAGATCATAGCATCTACTTTTGCGTTAAATGTGTGGGAGGAGCGATGATATACATTTATGCATATGAGTATCTTTAACTGCTTGTAAGAGAAAAATATTTTTGTTCATGTAATGTGAATATACTCACATAAGGGCCTCATATAGATAATTAATTCTCTAAATATAATTTCTTTCTCGTTGTTACCTACTGTACTAATCTACTGTCTAACCATTTTATACCGTGTGTGTGTGTTGTATAGATGTTTGGGAGTTAAGTTTATTATTTAAATTCTTATTATGTATACTTTTATTGTCTTTTTTATCTACCACCGAGCATTGCTCACTTGCAGAGTAATTACTTTATTATTATCATTATTGTCATAATCATTATCAGTAAGAGCTTTGTTTCATTCACAGAGTTGAAAAACGTTACTTCTGAAACTTTTTCAGATTGTTTGATGCCTAGTAGATAGAATAATTTAGAGGCATACCTCAATTGTTACGAGCATTTTATAACTCATGAAATGGACATGGGGGAATGTTAAAAACTTAATTGCGATTCGTATCAATGTGACCTTTCAGAGAGCTAAAAGTTATCAGAGCATCGTAGAATAGCAGAGATAGAACTGTACATTCCACAGCGCGTAACACATCCTGTTCAGTTTTTCTGTTCATATTTCTTTCGTAATATTTTGGAGCACATATTATGACACTTGAAAGAAATGAAGGAAAGCAAACATCACAAAATATATCTCGTTACGTGTGTTTTTCAATAATTCAATAAAGCGAAGAGGAATTTTGAGGAGTGTTAAAAAAAGCATGCCCTTTCTGTGTTGGAAAGAATTCAGTCGGGCGTATCCATTTGTCAAGCACCGCGATATATGGCGTCTGTTATGGGATATGACGTAAACCGGTCACATACATTGAATGTGCGTCCCACAAGCACTGCACAAGCAGTTCGACCATTACTCTTCAAGACTTCGTCCGCATTTCCTTTGGTGTCAGTAAATGAGTCGAAAGTGTCTTGAAATACAGCAGAAGTGGACTTTGTGAGTATGCATTAGGAAAATAATCTAAAGTACCTGCCATGAATTTGATCAGAATTTACAAAACGCTTCTTGTTCACGGAAAAAAACAACGTTTTTTAGGTCAGACGGTGAACAAAGACGCTCATTCGTATAAACCACAGAAATAATTGAAAGTTAAAACTGGAGTACATTTAGAAGCAAATTTATGTATGGAGAAACAGTATTTTAGGTGTCCCTATTGTCATGTGTATTATACGCGAGTATTACAGACATCTGATCAGCTACATTTCAGGCTTTACATGATTTCTTAAACAATTTGATGTTTGAAAATTTTTATCTACGTTTCTACGTTATAAAGATTATGAAGTTACACGCTGGCAGTAGCGGATCCAAAATAGTCTCTGTTTTCGGAGGGGAGGTGCAGGTGGAGGGGCCTCACATTTTCGGAGCATCCGAGAATATGGAAAGTTTGGTCTAAAACGAGGAACACCAAAGCAATTTTACGACATTGTAAAAATATAATTGTTCGTTCTTGACCTCTTGATAATTTAACTTTTAAATTATTAAAAAACTAAAATTCTCTTCGAACTTGCCAATACATATACACATTTTCACGTACATGTTTTAGTTTAGTAATTATATTATATATATATCATTACTGGACTAAAATAAAAGTATACGTGAAAATTATACATTGACTTAGAAAAAAACAACAACTTAATTTTTCCAGATAATTGTTGAAAGAGTTAGGTATTCATAAATTAATTACAGCAATGCATTTTATAAAATAGAAATATATTTATTAATAAACCATTTTAAAACATGTTTTTAAAAATAAAGGTTTTCAAGAAAAATGTTAAACGGTTCTATCAAAATCGAAAGACACCTCTCGTTTGAAACGTTCTCCACTTGACGTTCAGTTGAATTGAAAGCATTCCAGGTCCCGCAGCACAACACGGAACATCTCCACGTCGCGCAGTCTCGTTGCCATAAAGTCAAAGAATGTGCAATGCGCACCGTTCCACCCCCACGCGTACAATTTCTCTCGGAACTCGCTCGCACCTGTCGGTCTCTCTTCCTCCTCTCCTCTCGCCAGCCTTTCTGTTCCTTCTCGTACCTCACACATAAGCATTCGCCCCCGTCACCAAGAGATAGGAGCACGGAGCGCATGTGTACAGCGCTACACCTGCGTCTCGCATTCAGCAGCTTCTTGCTACGGGATACTGACACGTCGCCTGTGTCCCGTTACTTCGCCTCCAGAAATTTAACTTCAGAACGGAACCGCACTATGTTTATTAGATTATTATATATACAATAATCTAATAAACATAGTGCGTTTCCGTTCATGGCTTTTTGTTGTTGTCCAAAAATGACACACTCTATATATTAATGATAAATTAAAGAATTTTTACAGTAAATATAATGATCTACAAAAAAGTAATTTAATGTTTTTAAGCAGAGTCAGTAGTTTCGCTGTAATATTCAAGATACGATGAAATTTCGTACATCATGAACTATGACACAATCGAGTATATTAAATTACACTCATGGAAAATGAAAGAAGAACACCACAAATTGGTATTTCAGTTATTTTCTTCATAGTGTTCTTTTTTCGTTTTCCGCAAGTGTATTTATATTAAGTATACGACAGAAATGATTAGTATTGAGCAGGATTTTATCGAGGGGAGTATTGTCAGCCGAAGTTGGTGCGGACCCATGAACTACGAACCGAACGTAACCTATCTTATGACAGTTCAGATACTTAATTCATGCTACAAAATGAAAAACACACACACAAAAGATTCGACAATCAAAATAAATGTACAGAAAAAAAATTTGACATATTTACTAATTTTATTGCTTGTCAAAGTGAAATCAAACTATCCCACAACAGGCCTGGAAAGTACCCAAGGGGTTTGCGGAGGATAGAGCTCAGCAATCTCTTGACCTTGGCACTAGAAGGAGGAGATGTGGCCAGCAACTCGCTCCGACCGGATTCACCCCGGGATAGACCCTGGTACTCATTTTACAGCAGGTAGGTATTTTACTGAGTAGGCTGTGTCAGTGTGAATATGGAGGTTATGAAAAAACCCCACCTCACCGCGGATCAAACCCCGTCCATCCAGTCAGCAACTCAGCGCTCTACCCACTGAGCCACCCTGAGTCCAATTAGTGATTTTATGACACAAAAATAATTTTCTTTCTCCGTCGATGGACAGTATATTAATCTTATGTTCTGAGTCTACTCGTTAGATATTCAAACTCTTTATTACACCAAAATGTAGCTTAAAATGTTCAACCTTAATTTAAATGTTTAGAGTCTACTTCCAAACATACACAATTCGCCTACAAAGTATTAAACAGATTTATAAAACGTCGCACACATTTTTGATACATATTTTGTTATAGACTTATCCACTGCTACAATTTTTTCATTTATTTTCGATCCTCTACACTTCAAAACACGACCTTTGTATCTTATTGACTACGAAACAAAGACCGACATTATGAACAGGGAGTACCATTTTACACGGCCGCCATTCATAACACAGCCCCACAAAAAAAAAAATCTCTGTACCAGAGACCCGAGTCTATGGATTCGACATATTTTTTTATTGTCCATGTCCTCAGAAATACCCATCGTGTCAGTTTTTGACGAAATACCTCAGCAGGTTTTAATGAAAAAATGGAAATTTTAAACGTAACGCGTCCAGCGGGTAATGTGACAAAGATCAATAAAAATAATAATAATCCAAGCAAATAACACGAATATTCAGATCCTAGAGGGGGTGAGAAAGCAAAATCTGATGGAAACTAAATTCAGCCTGTCCCGCGTTTATTGACAGAACACGTATCTTTGAAGAAGCAAAATTTATGGTACACTTATCAAGAAATGAGCGTTTAGGCTCTTCCGCCTATATGAGATACTTTACTCGGCGTATTCTGTTCTATCATCTGGCAAAGTTACAGGATGATCCGAGTTATTACACTTTGTGCGAATTTCCATAAAACATTCAACTTCAACAGTTGGGAACCCCGGATAATTTTATTTAACATTTTAATGAATCCTCGTACAAGTAATGTTCTATTAGCTTTCCTTCGTGTTTTTGCAACAAGGGCACCTCCACGTTACTTGTAAAATTGCCATTTTTTAAATTAAAACCTACTGAGGTAATTCGGCGAAAAATTAAAATTGACACGAAGGATCTTTCTGGGGACATCGGCATCGTTCTCAGCACCAAAAAGTACGTCGAATCCACATATCCGTGTCTGTCTGGTACAGAGAACGTTTTTGTGGGGCTGTGTAAATCACACAATTGCATCATCCATTCAAAGGGAAAAAGGAGGGTTTTTTTTGGGGGGGGGGGGAGGATGTGTGCGATGACCTTGGGCGGACGGTGACCTTGACAACCCTCAAGCCGTCATATCGATCATCCATCCGCGATAACCACATTATCAAACTTACGGATTTTGCAGATGAAATGGAAAGACATGCCAGTAAATTAATTATGTAATACAGATGAAAGTTCAGACATTTAGGAATATTTCAGTTTATTTCAAATCTTCGATTGTATTTTTCGCTAACGCTTGTTCCTCAATAAATTCATAAAAGGCCTCCCAGGTGGTATTATATGATAATCGGAATGTATGCATTTTTGTTCGAAAGTATATTTTTCTGTCAATAATAATAATAAATTTATTGTCAAAAAAGGAGAAACAAGCTGCATATGCTCACGTGGAAGACAAACTAATTTACTCACCGGAAGCAAGCAAGGGACCTTCCCATCCATTCCGATCAAGGGCCCTAAGGCAGAGGCGGATTCAAAATAATTCAGCATAAGTTCCTAGATAAGATAAAAAGTTAGCTGCGAGTTATAAAACTAATAGAATGTCAATATGTTTGTAATTTTAAGCAAAAAATTACATGTACAAGTTATTATCGAACTATAGATTATTCTGAGTATAGTGTTTAAAAATCAAAAGAATTGAAAAAACACTAAATTCACGATTTATTGTTACAATAAACATGCCCCTAGACGAAGTCTAGAGAACCTGTGTAATAAATCCGCCTATACCCGAAGGAAAAACGGAGAAAAACCCGGGCCAGGATGGGGCTACAGAATTAATGTACACAACCGTGCCAAAGTTGAGTACACATAAAACTAAATTAATATGAGCCATACGGCAACA
>NNCF01130941.1:0-15289 GCA_002313205.1 Laupala kohalensis | reverse complement strand
ATATATATATATATATATATATATATATATATATATATATATATATATATATATATATATATATATATATATATAGTCTGTAAGAACTTCAATTGAACTCTCTGGACACAATTCGAACCAACGTAGGAAACTATTTTTCATTTCAAAACTCGTTCTACCTACAACTGCAATGACTTGACTCTGCAAAGATTTCAATTTCTTTCTTATGTAATTTGTTTCCAAGACAGGAATAATGGATATGACGCAAAAGATAAGGAAGCAAAAGACTCATGAAATGTCACAAATAGCATTGTACGCGTTATTTGAATTCACACAATTATTTATAGTGCTGTCAGACAAAGTACTCATGAAAACTACTGATTAGAAGTTTTTAACAGCGTTAAAAATATGAGTCATCACGGTCAAATAGATCAGAGAAGTCTATTTAATGAAGGTAACAGAAATAAGAATAATAATTTCAATTTACTAAAGAACACGAGTCAATTAAGTGACGCTCCTATCACTTCGGCTATTGATAATTTTAAACAAATCCGTTGTAGAGTTGGCGCGATTTCAGTTGGCAGAGCCAACAAGGGTCTCACCGCTATAACATCGACTCACAGACAAACATTTTTCAAAAACATCCCACTTTCCACAGGTCGTAGCTGCCCAACTGAGTGCGACGCATCCACCTCGACAGCTAACTCAACATCTTTTGAATTGGCGTAGAAGAAAAAGACGTCTGTGGATGAAGCATTTGCAGAGGGCGGCGCGGGTGGGCTGAGTCGCCTTCCAGGAAGTAAAATCCCAACTTTATTTTTTTCGCTGAAGTACCTACTCCTGGTACAAGAAAGGTACAAATGTTCGTCTCCGGAGTGGAAGCTGATTTTATGCGAATCTCTCTATACACGTCGTGCGAGTGACAAAGATAATATTTTTTCGACGAACAGTTCGATGCAAGAACAACTCGGAATGAAGAGTAGACGGCTCCGCCAACTCAGCTCGGGTCGAGTCTACTTTCCTACTCCGATCGACGCGTGACTCTTCCGAAGAGCAGACCGCGTGCAGAGACATACAGTCGCCAAGCACGCTCCTCAACACTTGGCTCCTGTAGCACGTGCGTCGCGACCACGCGTGTCTCTTGATGCGACGGGAACACAACAGAACACGCACATTCCACGCATGTGTATTGTGAACACGTCGACGACATCTAAAAAAATTTCTATCGAAGGACTCGAAGCCATAGGAAGGAGCCAGAGCGGCGAGATTCACCTTTTCCCCACAAGGGACCGTTCATAAATTTCGTCACTCATCCTGGTGATTACGGGAAGGAGTGGTTTTACTAGTTTAATATTGTTATATTGTTTCCACGATATAGGGGCAGGTCAACCTTGTTATGTATCTCTTAAGGTATTATATTTTGTGGGAGCAACTGGGCTGAAGTACCCCTCAAAGTGTTTCAAATTATAAAATTTGGAATTATTTGCCTTCAAATTACTACGAGTTTATATGGAAAACTTTCGCGGGGTTATGTTTCTTTTGTATCCTCACAAAATTATCGGTTTAACAAAGTGAAAAGAACTGATAAAACATAGCAAATGTAAATAGTAACACAATTACGTAAAGGTTTTTATTCCAAACTTAGCATTTACCAGAAAAATTCACCACAAGCTGTGGAAAATACTGTTCTAACGGAAACGGCAGCCGCATCACAACACAATACGCCCCTTTGATAAAGAAGGAGGAGGAGTCAAACGAAGGAATCTAAATTTGTTTTCGTTTTAGCATCGTGGCTACGTACTTTTTCATAAATCGCGTAACCTTGCTTTGCGTACATCTCAATAAACTAGAATAGGAGGAAGACGATTTCTCGAATAACTTGAGTAGAACAGCATGTTCAGCACCTTTTCCCTTCCGTCTTTCGTAGGAAATTTGCACTTAAATATCCCAAACCTGCTTCTAAGCGGTGTCCCCCCAGGGGACTTACATCTAGTAAGTACGTGTTTGGCGAACACGGGGCCCCGAGCTGAGTCTGGCATTGCTTCCACTTACTAGTGCAATGCTCCTTCCTTTCTCTTTCCTGACCTTCCTTGGTCACCTCTTGTTCTTTTCGATCCCGACGCTATTAGGGCTAGGGTATCTTTCATTTTCCTCATTCCTCTCATTTTCTGTCCTACCCCTCATTTTTGTCTCCCCCCCCTTATTCTTTTCAGCTCATAAGTAGATAAGCACCCACCTCGTAGGAATACGAGACCGGGCAGTGGGTGGGTGTTGGGTGCAGGGGATGGATCCCACTCTAACGTACAGTTAGTTGCGCGAGCGTTGGGGCATTTGTTGTCTTGTCGCGCTGTCGCGTGGTTCAAGGCCAACACGACGCGACTGACGACGTCCGTCCGCTTCTCTTCGCCCCCTCCCCCTCCACAACTGCGGTGACACGCCCGACCGCTCAAGGGCGGGGCGCGGAGCATGCCAATGGCCGCAGCTGTGCAGAGGGCACGCACAGACACCATTGGGAAAGAAAGGGGAGGGAACGACGAGTCACAGACGGAAGCAGCAGAACACAACACAGATCACAACACTCAGTTACAGGCAGTCGAGTAACGGAATGCGTCAGAACTTAAAATATTCGATTTGAAAGAATATGTTCGAGCACCGGTCCGTCGCAATGTTCACCTGAGGGCTGTTGACGTTGCAAAACACTCCTCCACGAGTAGGTACTCGGAAGTTGTGCATTTAAAAAATGTAAGTGTATGATAACGACCGATTAAGGCAGTACTAGCGTAAGTAGAATTAAATCACTAAAAAATAAAAAAGAATAACATTTAGTACTTATGTGATTTCAACTTGAAAAATCATACCTCACACGCCACTTGAAAAAGATAATAGTAATTATAATTGTTGTGGAAATACTTATGGAGAAAACGTTTATTTGTGAAATGAGACCAACATTTAAATCACGAAAGAATTACTTTGATTTGTACTAAATTGTTCATAGTATTTTTTACATCACTTTCATCTATAGGTCACTGGACATCTGAGAAAGGGACATTTCACGTTTTCCTTTGAGGTGAGTTGCATAAATCACGAATCCGTTGCGCTCAGCCGCCATGTTTTTACCAGCTCTGGTGCCATTCGAACGAGTCAAGGGTCTTCCAGAATATTGTTTGTGCTAAATGATTAACTAATAGAAATAAAAATTAAATCATTTTTTCTCGTCGTTATTATTCATATTATTATGTTTTAAATCAATTAGAAGGATAATAATAATAATAAAGAAAATGATTATACATCTCTGTGATTTGACAAACTTGGATTCTGCTTCTCCCACCTTAAAGTAGACACATTGTATTATCACAAATTAAAACTTATCTTAGACAAATGTATCAAAAACACTCCCCTAATCACAACGTAACACACTATAAAAGACAAAGCATAGAACAATTAAAAAATTATCACGACCTTTCAATACACCTTGGTACCGTCAGCAAGTAAGAAACATTTCACAGCGAAAGCTCAAGTCAAACTGAGTCAAGTTTTAAATTTCGTGATACGTGGAATCTTTCATTATGTATTTCCACTAAGATATGCTTTAATTGGTGATAACAAATTGTCTGCCGTAATTGGTCGTTATTAATAACGTACATTGTATTACTATGTACCGAAGATCGATTATTATCGATACTATGTGGAAAATCGATTTGAAAGAGTCGAACATTTCTTACAAACATCTAGGAAAAGTAGTCAAAGTTCAACATTTTTCTCGAGGCAGAATCTCTTTCCACACCTAGAGAAAAGTATATTTTCCTATTGCCCATGCGTAATTTGAAATTAGTCCTTTTTCTAGCTCCACACTTCATGAGCCTTTCGCTTTTCGATCTAAATCTACTTAATCGCCACGCATGACCGATTATTCGAAAAGCGAAACTAAAAGGTTTGGCTAAGAGAACATCAAAAGCTTTTGAGTGAAAACTAATTCATCAATTTAATTTCACAGTAAATTCTATTATTCAAATATTCACGACTCGTTCAAAGGGTTCTGTGAACAGCTTTCAATTTAGTCAACCGCAAAGGAAGCGAAAAATTCGCAGAAAATGAAATTAATCGCACAAATAAATGTGGACGTGTAAGTAGAAAATGCCGTTGCGAGCTTTGGGGGAATTGTGTCCCGACGATTCGTGGTTGGAAAATGCAATCATCTCTTGCTATCGACAGTAGAGGCTGATGAAATGCTTGTTGGTGGCGGAAATGAAGTTAAAACCAATTTGGTTGGAAAGCGCGCGCCACAGGTGGAACGCGCAGTGGGATGAGAGGATGGCCCAGCTGCTATAGTAGAATGCAGCTGATGCGGAATAGACTAAATTAGATATTACCTCTATTTGTGTGACAGTGGTACGTCGATGCCACTCGAAACTTCTCGACAAAAACTCACTTTCAAGATATTTCTGCTTCTAATATTTTTTATTTGTTCTACTGTTAATTTCAGTGAATATTAATAAACCATAAATTAATAGTATTTTATACAGACAAGTACTTTCCTTACAACTTTAAACAATTCGGGTGCGACCTCGCGACTCTCTCTACCGGTTTTTTAAAAACTTTTCTCCCTAACAGCAAAATATGATTTAAGGATCCAAATCCAGCACGTAGCACGGGGGGGGGGGCAAAGGAAAGACTGGGGGACCCGGGTCCCATTCGAAATTTATTGCAAGCTCCGATGAAAATACTTTATTGTAATATATATATATAAAACTTAAAATTCGTGACGTGACATTAGTCGTTTACACAGTTGTTTTTAAGATTTCTTCAGATTATTTGTTATTTTTATTTGATTACAAAATGACGTTAAAACTAAACGTACAATTTTGAATGCAATCACGGTATATTAATATTATTGAAATAAAATATTTATCCTCTTCCCAACCACAGTAGACACTTTTTCTTTTATTCTGAATCCATTTACGAGGAGGCGCCTTAATCTAACTACTTGAAAGTATTACGAAACAATAAACAGAAGATACTGGAATTCGAAACCGGAAAGTTAATATATTTCTTCAGCTAAAATACCGATTTTGCATGTTGGAATTCCAATTGTATATGCTTACCAGAGATTCACCTATTCCATTCGAAAAGTGTCTGATGAAAAAAATAGTTTAAGCTAGTTAATTTTCTACTAGAACAATTATGACAACTGAAACACAAAAGTTAAATAAATATTGAGTGGTGAATTATATTAGTTCAACAGTACTTACATATTTTTAATGAGAAAAGAGAAAACTGTAGGTAACTTTAAATTATAATCCAGAAGCTCGAACGTTCCAGTTTTTGAACGATCATCCTGTATCGGTGGCTCGGTCGCTAGACTTGCGAGGTCACAGTAACTCTCTTATTCTTTCTCTCCAGAGAGCAAGACAAATACACGACAAGGACATACGGCGGTCTGTTCACGCAGCTAGCCGTGAACACCGACGGATCAATGCCGGCAGACACTAGCGGTAAGATTTGAAGAAATGGTTTATGAAAGAAATATATATTCAACGATATGAGCACGAAGCTTACAAGCATTGGGTGGCATGAATAAAAAAGAGAATGCTCACATGAGCGACTCTTTTTGATATGAATAAAAATCCACCGAACAAGCTAGACACGATGCTCATGTTCCCTGTAGGATTTTCTCTTTATGTCTAGGAGAATGCAAAGAGCTTGCACAGTATTAGACGTTCTCTGGCGTTTTATGACAGTGTGAGTTGAGCATGTCACTTATCTTTATGAAATAGCCGGGGAGTAGTTTTGTTTGAAATTATGGTTTACCAACATAAATTTTAAAAATATTACCTTTAAATAAAAAGCATCAAATAAATAATGAACAATCTAGTATTATTAATAACAATGACAATTATTTATTAATATGGTATTATTCATTTTATTAATCTGATATTATTTCTGAAATAACAATTAAAACTAATAACAATTATAAATCTGGAAACATTTTTACAAAGTATTCCGTTTATCTACTTCAATTTTATCAGTTAAGAGTTCAGGTCCATTGGACGCGGGGGGCGGGGGTATTTTCCATGGTATAAGATCTTCACTGAATCTTACGTTATTTAGAACAAGTGCTTAAGAAAATTCTCGATGTTTATTATGATGACGTAGTTCAACTTAATTATTCATTCGTTCCCTTTGTGAAGTTAAAAAAAAATACAAGTTCAAGATTTGATGGGAGCAATAGCTATTTGAACAGAGTGATTATATGTGACAATCTTGTTTAATTCGCCTTACTTAATTTCCTGTGCGTTATATAAATCGTCAATTTTAGAAAGAGTTATAAAACTATGCATTACTAAAGCATGTATTTCCATGGGTTATGACAAAACTTGGAGTAATTTTACTAATTTCATGGGTGAATGAACATCATATTTTAATGATTTTGTTACTATTTCTTAGGTGTCTTTTATGTAATTGGGATATGTTAATTTTTCTTCGGCTTTCAGTCATTCGACGAAGATTTTTCTTGTTTCGTCTTGGGTCACTACCTCCCACACATTTCTGTACAGTAAATGATTCTTACAGTGTTCTATATCAACTCCAAAAGTTTGCACCGTGTATTTAGGGTCAATGAACTTCCAAGACATTTAATTTCGACGAAACTTTCGCAACACGAATTGCCTCCCTCTACAAAAATAAGTTATATCCGAATACGTATTTATAGTATCATAATAGCGACTATTTGCCGTAAAGAAATACAATTTGATAGCACAATAAACCAAGACACGAGTTAATACTCGTTCCAGAAGGAACAGAATAGCGCCACAAGAGCAAGTGCATTGAATTGTTGGCCGAAATTGGCGATAGATTTAAGTCTTCAGAAATTCGAATGTCCTGCCAACGTAACGCGAGGTACATTTATCATTACTCTTAAGGACGATGGCGAAGTAAAAGCGTTGGCTACACTGTGTACGAGCCCTGTGTACCAACATCAAGCCAATTAGACTGACAATAAATAATTTATTGTCAAGAGATCTTTTACAAAGTACCTATGAACACGTTGAGGACAACAAAGAAATTTACTGCGACTAATATACAATAAACTAATTAACACAGTGCGCTTTCAGTTCATAATTTTTTTTCTTCTAAAGTTGAATTTCTCGCAGCAAAGAAACGTGACTTCGAGTGCAGTATGAAAGGAAGAAGAAGAAGAAAAGGAAGAAGAAAGAGTAGGGGAAGAAGGGGTTTGGGGGTGGGGGTCTCGCCTTGGAGGTGTTCCTACAGAAAGCAACCCGCGCCTCCGCCGCGTCCTCCGGGCCACTCGCTCACCTTAGCGGAAATGTGCACGAATTCCACATCCGTTTTCGGCGCCAGTTCGCCTCGCTCAGAAAAAAAGGCACAGGTAAAAAGAATAATAAGAGAATGCTAAACAAGGTATCGCCTGTCTTTTATCTTCTTATTCTATCTTCATCTGATGTAATTCTCATTATTTCATTCTTATTTGTTGTTTATACTTATCTTTACGTTAGTATGTTTTGCTTGATCTTCTCATGTTTGTTTGTTACTTCACGTTGTCTTCTTGTTTCTTTCTAATCTTCCTAATCATATTTCTCATTCATCCTTAAGAGTTTTTTTCTAATTTTCGTAACCGTATTTAATATTAAATTGGCTTCTGGTTTCTTTTGAAGCTCTTTTTCCCATCCTCTGTCGTCTTTTCTTGTCTCTTTCACTTAGTCTCCCCTGAGTTGCCCGAGGGAACTTTCTGTTCCTACCTCGTGAAGGTGGAACTTATCTAACTACCAGCGATTCCCTTTCTCGCTGCCATAATTCTCATTGTATATTCATCTAATGCTGAATATAGATTTTTTTGTGGACAATACTGCGCTCCACTTGTTCCACACATATAAGACCTCTCTCTTCATGATTTCGTACCGATCCTTTCGTTCTTCTTTGTCAATCAAACAATACATGACTTACAGAGACCACTCAGACGATACAACAATAACTCAGAACAATATAAGATTTTACTCACAACTTCTGAGTACCTTCTCGTGGAGGAGTGTTGCATGCTCATCGGCGAGGTGAAAATTGCGAAGGACCGGGACTCTTCTCCACGAGTATGTACTCAGAAGTTGTGAGTTAAAACTGGCATCAGTGTCTTCTCCACGAGTATGTACTCAGAAGTTGTGAGTTAAAACTGACATCAGTGTCTTCTCCACGAGTATGTACTCAGAAGTTGTGAGTTAAAACTGGCATCAGTGTCTTCTCCACGAGTATGTACTCAGAAGTTGTGAGTTAAAACTGGCATCAGTGACAGGTACGAAGAAGCCTGCGGTCACTTATCCCCTGAATGGGATGGCACAAAGGTTCGCGGGAACAGGTCAGGTGGATGTTGCGTACGTTCTTGGTAGTCGAGGTGGGTGGTGCAGTGGACAGCACACTTGCGGCCTGTGCAGGAGGTCCTGGGTTCGTGTCCCGGCCCGTCGAGATTTTCACCTGGCCGTTGACGATGCATTACTATAACGTAATTACATTCAATATTCATTCTGAACATGAATAATTCGTGAATAGAAATCGTTTTGGAAATAAACTGTTCAAAAGTTTGTCCAGGATATGATATATTTTGAAAAAAAAATCGAGAAATCACCGAATCAATAAAAATGTACAGAAGATAAAGAGATTACTATTCCTCTGATTTTTATTGGATTCGATACTTATTAGAGTACTTGCTTCCAAATTTTCGCGGTACATTTGCTGCGTCACTTTGATCTTAAGTGATCAACAAATGACAGGATGCGATAAGTTCCTCTTCTTCATTCCGCATTGATCACGAACTCTGGGAGCAGATGAATTGCCACAAAAGCTCAGTAAATGATCTAACAAGAACAGGACTCTACTATTTCAATCGATCAGAAATGATTTGGGTTAATTACTTTTCGACTTATTTTTTGTCGGTTTCAAATATAACATTTGTACTATTTCTCAGGTTAATGTGACTTGAAAATATTATCTCTATACATTTTTATTCGTTTCTCGAAATTACTCAAATTAAATAATTGGAAGAGTTTTCCTCGCCTCGTGAACTATCGTGATCTGATAAAAAAATTTAAAATAATTTCTTGATTTACTAACACATTTAATTATTTGACTACTATTTATACAACGAACTATGGAGTGAGATATTAAGACAAATCTAGAAAAAATATCTGGAGCGAACCCGAATCAACTTCCAATTACAACTCATAACAAATAATAAATTTATTGTCAAAAACAGTACAAACTGCGTATGACCACGTGGAGGACAATAAACTAATTTACTCTCCGGAAGCAAGCAAGGGACCATCCCATCAATTCCGATCAAGGGCCCTAAGGCAGAGGCGGATTCAAAAATTTCAGCAAAAGTTCCTAGATAAGATAAAAAGTTAGCTGCGAGTTATAATACATATATAATGTCAATATGTTTGTAATTTAACGCAAATATGTTTGTAAATTTACATGTACAAGTTATTATCGAACTATAGATTATTCTGAGTATAGTGTTTAAAAATCATAAGAGTTGAAAAAACACTAAATTCACGATTTATTGTTACAATAAACACGCCCCTAGACAAAGCCTAGAGAACCTGTATAAGAAATCCGCCTCTACCCGAAGGAAAAACGGAGAAAAACCCGGGCCAGGATGGGGCTACAGAATTAATGTACACAACCAGGATGGTATTTAAGCACTACTCAACCTACATCGGAATGAAAATATAAAAAAATCGAAAAATCACAATATATTGTAATTATCAAATGCAAACGCATATATAAAAGATTAATTGATTAAAATATATTTATTCTCGCACCCTTATATGAAACACTGCTTACCATCATACCTGTTCATTCACGTACCGTTACTATGAATTCTCTTTCATCTTAAACTCTTTGTAAATGCGTCCTAGGCTAATCTATAATAGGCGCCTAGGACATTTGCGTAACACAATTTCGTTGTACATCAAACACGGTGCGCCGTACAGAAAAGAGGATTAGCAATCTGTACGCAGAATTAACTGAGCAATCAAAATGCTTATATTCATATTTCCAAAATTTTGAATTTTAAGAAACCAAAAGTGGAAGGAAGTGTAAATGAAGTCGGTATGAGCTGTCCAGAAATAGGCTGGCGCGTTCGAAGTTAAGTTTGGTTTCGTAGCATCAGTTAGTTCGTGAGATATCGGGAGAACAAAATGAATACACACGACATTGCACCATCGTCAAAATTTGATAATAGACTCTCCTGCAGACCATTTGTAAAGAACCGAACAGATCTCGAAATTTTGTTATCGACGGATTACAATACTTCCCTTGTACACACTGTAGAATTGGAAAGTAATAACCATTAGAGACAGACAAAGGCAGGAGACGTCGACAGCATGTTTGTGACGATTAAAATGCTAATTAAGGCTTCGTGACGCATCACGATTTAAAAGACGAATATTGCGGTCAAATGTATTGTTTTGAAGGGATTAGTTCCACAGAACGGAAAGAATAAACTTTTACCGGAACAAAGTACGCTTTCACGATTGATCGACGTTATACTGAATCGATTTAGCATCGTGATAAAAGTTTAAAGTTATTTCGCCTTGTACTTTATCACGCCATTGCTGTAGTAGCTACCGAATAATTTATCTCAATTTCAAAAGCATTTTCTTGCACGAGTGTGTTGTGTCTTATGATTCAGATGTTTAGTTTCATACAAACTCAACATTGGCACAGTTTCTTGCATTAATTCTGTCTCGGGTTTTTCTTCGGGTTCTCAAGGTTCTTGTCTAAAGGCGGCGTCTACTAAAATGATAAACCTCGAATTAAGTATTATTTTAATATTTGTTATTAATAAACACTATTTTCTGAATAATCGATAGTTCGATGAAAGTACGTACTTGTGAATATTTTTTTTGTTTTAAATACAAAATGTTGATATTCTATTGATATTATAACACGTAGCTACCTTTTTGTATTCTTATCTACGGAATGTAAAGCTGAAATGTTAAATTCGCTTCTGCCTTAGGGCCCTTGATCGGAATTGATGAGATGGTCCCTTGCTCCCTTCCGGAGAGTAAATTAGTTTAATAATAATAATAACAAATTTATTGTCAAAAAACAGTACCAACTGCATATGATCACGTGGAGGACAATAAATTAATTTACTCTCCGGAAGCAAGCAAGGGACCATCCGATCAAGGGCCCTAAGGCAGAGGTGGATTCAAAATAATTCAGCATAAGTTCCTAGATAAGATAAAAAGTTAGCTGCGAGTTATAATACATATATATTGCAAATATGTTTGTAAATTTACATGTACAAGTTATTATCGAACTATAGATTATTCTGAGTATAGTGTTTAAAAAATCATAAGAGTTGAAAAAAAAACACACTAAATTCACGATTTATTCTTACAATAAACACGCCCCTAGACAAAGCCTACAAAACCTGTATAAGAAATCCCGAAGGAAAAACGGAGAAAAACCCGGGCCAGGATGGGTGGTTATTAGTATTATTATCATTGTTAAAAACGCCGCAATCCAGAGCAGTAGTTACGTATAAAGGAAAGATGTGGTGGATTCGACGATTCAAAACGCTATCGCTGCGCAAAATCTCCTCTTTAGAAACATGCACTGGAATAAAACCTCGTGATTTCATGAATATGTTTGGAGCGAGGAGAATCAATCAATACAGATGATTCTGGACGGCCATGAAACGTAATTAAAAACACTATGAACGCGTGGCACTTGATGTTGTTTGGAGGATAGGCGCAGTCGAACAGAAAAGGTGGCCGGAGCCGTCGGTGTCTGTATTCAGAAATAATTACGTACTGCGCTTCACTGATATCCAATTAGCAGCATCATTTGTTACTGCGAACAAGTGTTTTTATTTTCCATTTGTGGGGAATGAAACCACTAACTTGCTATTCAATCTTGTTAGCTACGTTTCAATAACAGTTTCCATCCGGTGGCTCAGATGGTAGCGTGCTTGCTCATCACCAAATCATCCCGGGTTCGATTCCCGATAGGGCCAGAAGAAAAAAAATTGTAGCTTTTCTCGTGAATGTTCCGGTTCATGTAGCGGTGACTGCTGAAAAGTGACTAACTGTTATCTATCACTAACTCTTACTAATACTAACTACACCTAGAAACACTTCCAAGTTGTTGGTAAATCCAACTTACTAACAACAGCCCTTCCCACCTCCTAGTTCCTATCGCTCCATGTAGATAAGCTTTAATACCACGCTACATTTGCCGTTTACAAATACTACACTGAAAAAAAAAACAAGTTTAAGAAAGGTATTTTTCTGCTTTTATTCAGAAAAAACTCTGTTTTAATGGAGACTTTGTTACAATTATTGCATCCACATGAATTAGAAGAATGTCTGTCTACAATTTCTAAATACCACATCACACGCTTAAATCTCTCTCTGACTGCTTCGGAAATAGAGGATAATTAAGAGAAATGCGAGCGGTTTTTATGACGAAATGTATTTTACCAAGAGAAAATTATTTAAAACCACACGTATTCTATTTATAATTAAGTTTTGTTTTCTGTTTTACAAGTGTTCATAGTGAGGAAGATCGAAGCAATATGATGTATAAGAGATGAAAGGAAAGAAAATATTTATTGACAGCGTCGTTGAGAAGTCCAACAACTGCGATTGGCGTTCACATTCAAAGATGTCGGGTATTTCATACGCGAGCAGCAGCTACGGATATTCGAGCGACGAGATCATGTATTTCCTGTGTTTGCTTCTCACCTCGTCACTTTCACCCATAATTCCTATACAAAAAATGATTGTAACAGTGTCCTATTACCCACCATGCATTAGGGATAATCCTGTATAGGAAAGATTTGGTATTGCGCTGGGAGTCCCCCTCTTGCAGTTTGGTAGAAGTAAGATGTTCACAGCTAAGACGTCCAGGTGCTTCAGTAGAACGAGTACAGTTCAACTGTCTCGTATAGTATAGAATCGATCCTCCAGAGCTAATTTCACATCGAAATCAGTTTAAAATACAGCGTTACAGTTGCGAAATGTTTAAATGGGTCAAATAGTACCAGAAATGGTTTTACGAAAATGGTCTGAGAATACAAGCGAGTCAAACAATTTTTCGCCCAGCAGACACGATGTGTCTCGAACAGAATGACCAGACAAGAGCAGAGGCGAGATAAATTCATTCAACAAGAAGAGATACGTTTTCCTCACATTTCTTTATTTTATTATTTTCATTTTAATTCACCTTTCGCCCGTAAATGATTTCTAAGACACAACCCGAATTTTACCTCTTTCTACAATTCCCGACCTTTTGTTGTTGTGTTACTTCTTTTCAGTGCCAGTGGACTCCATAGTTTCTGTCCCAGCTGCGTGGAAGCGGGTACTTTCTACTAGCGTAGCGCGTCTTTCATTGTTACTAAAATTATTTCAGTTATTATCTCTTAAAACTCACGATATACTGTTTCATTTTGTAAAAACATTTGGTAACCTAAATATCCCTTCCTTCTTCATCAAACGTATTAATTTCCACCTTTTTTCGTCATAAAACGCACATCCCAACAAAGATACGCTCAACATTCTCCAACCCTTTCCCACATTGATTTCCCACATCTTCATTTTCCACCAGCTTCATTCTGTATAAAGAACTGCGATAATCACCATGTCCCGTAATTATCTCTCTTAATGGCGGTTGGTTGAAACAATTGACTCCGCGTAACGTATCGTAGGCCCTTTATAAATCTATAGATCCATGTATCCCTTTCGAATTGTAAGTTTTGCAAGTCGAGATCCCTCAAATACTCCTATCCTGTTCTTCCCATGCGATCATTCCACTCATGAATCCTCCAGACGAACTTCCGCGGGAAAAGTCCCGTCCCCGCTTCCTCCCGGGAGTACTTCCGTCGGTTTCATCCGCGTGGAAGAAGAGCGATTGATTCTCTCGTCTCCAGTCGCATGGAAGTCGCGTCTCCCGTCCCATCTGTCGGGGAGGGGAGAAGTGAGGTTAGGTCCGGATGTACTGTTCGTAGTAGTTCGATGCATCACCAATTTCTCCGGGGTAGTACTCAAGGTATAGGTAGAATTAAATCACTAAAATATCTTAAATCGGTACTTATTGTGATATCAACGTTAGAAAAACATACTTCACCGGTCACTTGAGACATCTGAGAGAGATATTTCACTTTTTCCTTTGAGGCGAGATGCATAAATAACGCAACGCTCGGCCGCCATGTTTGTACTTAGTGCTCTCGTGCATTTCACACGAGTCATGCGAGTTCTTGAATATTATTTATACTATACTATTAGCTGAGAGATAGAAATTAAATCATGTTTTTTCATCATTATAATTCATATTGTTGTGTTTCAAAACAATCAGAATAATAACAAAGAAAACAATTATACATCATCCACGTTTATTGTCCTCCACGTGGTCATACGCAGTTTGTAACTCCTTTTTTGGCAATAAAGTTTATTATTATTTATTATTATCATCTCATTGATTTGACTGACTTGGTGTGCTGGTCGCACGTTAAACAATTACAGATAATTTATGGATAATTACTAAAATTTCTCGTAGGGAGAGATGCTGAGAACAATGGAAAATTTTCACGGTTTTCCGAAGTTATAATTACTTTATTCACAAAGTCTTTTACTCGAAAGAGGAGAGCGTGAAAAGTCGTTAAGTCTAGAGAAATTTTAGAACGGAAACGAAGAAGAAAAGATTTCTGGGATAGCGTTCACAACCTGTAAGAGAAAATTTAATTGTAAGTATACTTATTTGTAAGTATGGAATTGCTTCGGGTCATTGCCGCATGTCAATGAAGACGTTTGGTGGTCGAGATAGATGTGTTTAACTCTTTGGACACCAATCGGACAAATTAGAAATGTGAATAAAATCTTTAAAGAAATAGTTTTTTGCTCTAATTCTCGAAAATAATACACGTGACCCTTTTTCGTGTAAACATTTGCGTCTTGATAATAAATTGCAGTTTACATAATTATTCTAAATGATTTTGGAGATTAATGACACAGGTTTAATATTTTTTTCTGAACATATGTCATTAATATCATAGTTCCTCTAAATCTTCACCTGTCATGCGGGGAAGGAAGAGAGACAAAAAAAATCCTATAGCTTCCCTTTCGTGTTTTCCTTTCCTTTTTAATGGAGGCTTTCATTTTTGTAGCACTGATTTAATTTATCTCTTCCTTCAGTGGCGTATCTATCCAAGTCCCTGCAAAAATATAGTTCAGGGCCCTTCAGTGGCTGTAGTTTCAGTATTGTAACGTAATGAAATTTAGACTTACATTTTATG
>NNCF01130934.1:0-25259 GCA_002313205.1 Laupala kohalensis | reverse complement strand
GGATGAGGAAAAAATTTTTTTTTTCTAGAGTATGTAATCAGATTAATCTTTTACCGTCATTTTAAAGAAATCTATTCTTTCCATATTTATTTCTCTACAAAATACCTTTCATACACAAACATTATCATTTATTAGAGTTTTTTAAATTGCAGCTAGATTTGATTGAAAGACAAACAAGTTCGTGACATTTTTGGATCATAGTGACTCTACTGAATTGATCCAGTGGGCATCAAGGTACCTATATCAAGGAAATATATCTTCCTTTCTATGTCAAGTTATGTGTTATACCTGTTTCATCAACTTTGTCAATTGTAGAATACCGTTTTTTGTGTTGGGTATCTTGTGGAAAGAGTCTGCGAGACAGATGACCACTCACCTGGAAATTGATTGTCTGCTCCAACACCATCTTCTGCGCTTCATCCGTCAGATCTCGTAATCGCCAAATGTCCTCGAAGTCACAAACATTCGCTTTTCCAAGAGCCACTTGCAAGACTCCGTTTCCAAGAGATTCCACCAGCGTTTTAGCAAGAGCCACGCCTGCAAGGAAAAACTTTAGGTTGAATATCCAAATAACGCAATTAATTAATCAATACTTGACTTTCTAGATAATGCTATTAGGTTTAGTAACAATAGAGTTACTTCACGTGGTCTTAACAACCAGAGATTGCTAATTAACACTAAAAAATGAAGTGTTAGATAAGAAGAATTAATACGTGACGTTATTGAATTGACATAATGAAAATGAAATATTTTTTTTAATGCGTTAAAATTATTAATTGTGATAGAACTGTTGATTTCATTCTTACAAGTTGCGTTAATTGTAGGTTAATTAAAAATAGTTATAAAAGTGTTAAAATTATGAACTATAGAATTTAGAAGACGGACATTTAAGACAAGAGAAAATAAAGGAAACACAAAGAGAAAAAAAAGAAACTAGCGTAATATTTATATTAAACAACTCTGTGTATACATAGTTATTGTTGATGATAAAGTAAATTTAAAAATGAATGATGTTATATTTATTTTTTTATCATAAAATGTAAATAATTGAATGCTTTATATCAGTAGCATCCAATGTACAATGATATATTGGCACTATAAATATCTTGAGTTTCAAGTATCTTTATTATTCTGAGTCGTAAAGCTCACCTTTGGGTCGTTGAACGTCCACGATGACGACTCTGACGCCAGCAGCGGCAGCCATAAGAACTTCTGTGTGAAACCCTTCAAAGATCGAATCGTCGACGTAAAGCCACGCATCGTCTCCAAACTCTGCGCGCGCAGCCTGCAACACTTTGGCTGCGCGAAGACCGGGTTCCTTAACCTCCTTCATTGTCACGCGCAGAAGCGACGTGGCGTTGAGCAGAGCGGCGCGCAGATCATTCAATGACTCAGGCTAAATCAAGAGGAGCAGAAGAAATTTCAAAATATTCGCATTCGAATCAACAAGATTCATTACCACTTATTTATTATCTCACCTTGAATTCCAAATCCTGGCAAACTGATTCCAGAGCTGTTCTCCGCAATTGTTGTCCGAAGAAACCCAACAGAATTTCGTTTGAGAGGCAATAGTCATTAACATTATTTTCTGACCAATCTTTTAATGAAAATAAAAATTGTGGCAGAAATTTGTTAGCGTTTCTACCAAACACTTGAAACAGTTCTTCTCCAATTTTTTCATCTAATTCACCGGAACACACTTGATTGCAAAATACCTTGAGACTCGGTAGGAACTTAGTTTGGTACAAGTCTTTCCTGTCATCTCCCTCAAATAAATTCCAAACCTAAAAAGAAAAAATGATTTATTACTGTAATATATGATAAGATGTATTGAACTTTCACCAGAAAATGAAAGATTCGAAGAAGATTCTGGTACTTTGCTAACAATGCATCGCGGTCTACATATATAGGTACTACATTATTTTTTTAATTTAAAAATATATCTGTTAGAAAAAGCTTGTCAAATCTTTTAGCATGAGCTTAGTGTTTCAGTAAGAAGAAACATATTCTAAATGATAAGGAAGATATTTTAACGTGTTCTTCATTTACACGAGTTGTTTAACCAAGAAAATAATTACTCGTATTTAATGATTTGCAATTTTCTCAGCTGCAGAGGAACTGGTTTTTATCGTTGTTTAAATGAAATTGTGTAATTTTCAGTGCAACACTAGAGGACGAAAAAAATAGGAGTAGGAATATACTTTTTTTGAATTTGAACGAATAACAACAGCTCAACAGGATCGCAAATACTTGAACTTTCCGAATTATAAAACACGGCAAAAAACGCAGAGAGATAGAGTGAAAACCAGCTTGTAGTGAATACCCTTCTTGATCATCAGCTAGTTAAACAGGATCAGTAATGGGAGAAGAAAAACTTTAAAAAAAAATAATTAATTAAGCACAATTTTATGTTAAAAAACAGGCTGTGTGCTCGAAAATGGAGATAAAGATTTTAGCAATCACTTCTCTCCATGAGAACTAGTTGATCCAAAGTTGAGACTATGCAATGAAATGATGATAGTTGCGAAATTGTTCACAATGTACACTTCATCTTTTTCGCCTACAGAAAAAAGTAATATTTGCGTGAGACGAATTATGAAGAATTTTTAAAACTAGATTTGAAGACATGAATTACCTTAGGACAAGAAGAGTCAAAGCTGAACGCATCATCAGCTCCATCTTTGCTCGTATAAAAGAGATCTTCAAAAGGAAAAAGTTCCTTTTGTGCTGCAGGGGCGTCCCTCTGGCCTCGACGCACGTTGGGAACTGCGTCCTTCGTCGTAAAAATTGCCATTCTAATGTTTTCCAAGGACGTATTGGAAAGGAGATCCGAAGACACACTGGCATTCTGCTGCTCATGAAGCTCAGAGAACCAGTTCATATACTTTCGCAAACTAAAATCTCCGGTATCGGTAGCAAAAGCCTAAATAAACACAGAAATTAAAATACTGCAATTCAGTTTCAATGGATTGCATAAGATTAACTGTTGTACCTTTTTTTTCAAAAGAAAAATATAAGTGTCTTTAAGTATTTTACAATTTCAATATATCTATCAATTTTTAAACGCAATCAAATATTTTTAACAAAATTTTTGAAATTAGATTGACCTTTTTCAACATTTATTAATCGTCTGATGTAGTACCTCATTTTAGTATATTAGCAAACGAAAATGATTAAATTACCTGTTCTGTGACAGTCTTGTCTTTAGCGCCTGGCCGGGAATGCTTTAGTTGAACAAAGAAGGTTAAAGGGGAGGGTAGAAGTTCGGATGGACCCACAAGTCGAAGCACAAGGTCGTCCAAAGGTCTCGCGTCTTTTACATTCGAGAAGAGTTCGAACTTAAGATCCTTTTTAAACGCCCTTAGTGCTAACAACCCAGAGAGCTTAAATTCGAATTCGGGACCCTCCGCAGTGGCAGCTCCCGGCAAGCGTGTGAGGCGACGCTGTGGACAGAGGAAGAAGGATGTTTAGAGCTTTAAGTCGAATTCTTCCTTTATACTGAAAATAGTTTGTGTATTGGTAGTATTATATGGAAACGCTTAAACCTTCAAAGTTTACTTACCTCCTTCGTCACAAGAAACGCCGTTGTCTTAAGTGAATCACTGTTTGAAGCCGCCATATGGAACCTAGAAATAAGCAAAGATCAAAAACACACCAAATAATAAAGTCCCTCTTTAGCGACTATAATTATCTTCTAAGATGTTACTATTCTTCAAGGCAGCACCACAGGTCACAGCAGTCACAGAAGATCATGAGGTGGCCTCCTGTTGAGTCTATGGACCAACTCTGAAGTGTCTAGAAGTTGTATAACCTCAACATTTACTTGTTGATTAAGTCTTTTTTCATGTTTTGCAGCAAAGATACGGATTTCTTCGGTCACGAGTTGTACAGCGAGATCCCGATGTAGATCTTTATTTCTCGTATCCCATGGAGCGTCAACAATGTTTCAGATATGATAATTAAAGTAGAAACTGAAATGCTGCCAATTATAGGAAAACTAATATATCATTTAAAAGATTTTAGCTATTGAAACAGTGTTATTTTCCTCCTATCGTCCATTTTTGAACCTCTTCTTTCTTTAGAAATTAAAACCGCGTATTTAAGAAAGTATGTGAGCAAAATATGGCTTTGATCTCATCCCAAGTTTTTGCATACAATGTGCATAAACTTTCTGTTTCATTTGAATCAACCAATGTGAAGACGATTGTCCCGTTGAAAATTTACCTTCAATTTAATTGTACAGATTTTTCCGAGCAATGTGAAATTTCTCATCCTAGATCGTAAACTTGAATATTTACTTTACCAACACCCAAATGCAAATTAAGTCTACTTATTACTTAAAAACACTTCTTCCTGCTTAAAAATCATTCTGAAGTGGGAATCATATCTGGGAGTGTTTTAAAAAGGGATTGATACTTAAAAATTATCGATATGAATGTCGAATGAATAGTTTCTGGGGATATGAGATGAATAGTAACACTGCTGATACCGTATAAGGGAACGTTCCACCGTTACGAAAATACAACTTCTCACCTAACATCCCTTAAGGTGAAGAGCCATGTAAATTTCATTGAAGACTGCCGACGTTGGTTTCGCATCCTTAAAGATGACGTTATTGATGTAGGGAGATGTTTCTGATATCATTTAATTTCAAGGTGATTTGTTTAACTACAAGGCAGTTAAGAAAAATTAGTCTCTTTACAAGTAGGGTCCTTAGTCAATTAAAGAAATTTGTTGTGTTGATCACTCTGTGTAATGTTGAGAGACCAGACTTCTTAGATAAAATCTCCTTCCGTTTACTAGGAAGTAATCGATTCAAACTTCCTAAACTGAGAAAAAAATATTCAGAATGAGCTAATTTAGAAGTGGGAGGAATACATTTTGAATACAAACGGCGTTTCATCGATAGAATTCTTCTCGATAATTATGGAACAAAACAACAACAGAATATGTTTTCATTGATTAAACTGATCCGGAGTCTTAAAATGTTTTTTTTAAACCAGGATCAGCAGTGTTCTTCTTTATAAGGTTTTTTTGAAATACATAATGTATACATTTACACAACAAAATACATTATAAAACACATTTATATTACATTTTAAAATTACTATTTACATAAATACACGAGAAAGTAAGGGCATGAGTGTGAGGAAATCTAATGAGACACCTCCAGATAATCTTTACAATTAATTTAAACTACAATCTTTAATTTTGCAAAAGCTTATCTTATTGAGTGTAAAGTACCTTTTTTTACATTTAGGGTGATTTGAAAGTATCTTTGGGATATCTGAATTTGATCCTACTATTTATTCTTAAGGACTTTCCTAAATTAAATGTATAGGACGGAGGAGAGTTCGAGAGACTGGAGTAGAATGTTAATGCTAATTTACTAATGTGTTCTCTCAACGGTTTAATGTTTAATTCTCTATGGATTTGTTCATTGGTAACGAACCACGGGGCCTTCAGTGCACATCTTAAGGTTTTGTTTTGGGTGACTTGTAGTTTCTTGAAAGACGTTTCTGCTGCCCCTCTCCATATTGGACAGACATATGTCATAGAAGGTTGTATGATGGCTTTGGCATTATTTGGATAATATTGTATCTGTACTCAGAGACGGGTTTCGATTTAATAATGGTTATAATTTAGATAGTTTTTTTCTTAACCGTTAACGCAATAGCATTAATATGTGCTTTCCAGGTTAATTTTGTGTCCAAATGTATACCTAAGTATTTTACGTGAGTATTTGAATCGACCCAGGTTATTTCCTCGTTATCAATTTTTAAAGACATTAACTTAGGAATTTTTCGCAGTGAAAATATTTTTGCTTGCGATTTCGTGGGGTTTAGAGCTAATCTCCATGTATCTGTCTATTCTACGAAGGTAAGTAGGTCATTCTCGAGGCTGGTCTAACCAATCAATGTATTGTTAGTCGATAAAAATAATGCTGTATCATCGGCAAAAAGGGCTATTTCCGAGTTAACTAATTTGGGAAAATCAGACGTATATATGGAAAAAAGGAGATCGAATGCCCTTTTCGGAATCCAAATTACTCGGACGGGATAGCATGCGTTTCGGTTAAGAATTTGTTAAGGTTCGGTTAAGAATTTGTTCTAAGGTCTTTTCTACCTCATCTAGTAACTGCTGTTCGTAATAAAGTAGAGAAATGGATGTGGGGAAGGTTAGTGACGGAGAAATTAAATTTAAACACAGAAGGCTACAAAAGAAATATGTTGAAAACCGATAAGAAATGAGACGTGGCTTCAAAGGGAGAGATTTTACTATGGAGTTCATCACACGCCAGTTGTAAATTTGTGAAACTAAAAATAGAAAATACAACAAAGCAATCATTTCGAAAGGACTTCTCAAGAACTGCGCATCACTCTGCACTTCGATCTCCTTATCGATTAATAAGAGACCTTGAAGCGATAAAAGTCCTCTCACCTCGACCTGCTTCAAGTCACGTACGCAACACTCGCCTTCAATTGCTGCTCTTAGGAATTTCAAAAGTCCATCGATGGAGTTTTTCAGATATTAATATTTCTGAAATACTTGTATGTATGGTAAAAACCAGTACTAATATCAACCGAATCTATTCGTCTCATACAAAAAATACGAAATTTAGAGGATATAATATACATGTAATGTTACAACTAAGTTAATGTGCTAATAAAGTAAAAACTGTTTCGTAAAAAAATATAGTCCTTCATTTGTTGTGGAACTAAAAGAAATAAAATATTTCTCGTTTCATCGAAATGCACTTAACAAACAGGAAAAGGAATCTTTTAAATAATCCTTATTCATTTATTAGGATGATTAATAGAAACTTAAATTTTTAACGACTGAAAGTGTCGATATTGATTGGTTTACAAAATTAAAATCAAAGCTCATAAAATCGGAAGGAACTACAAAATTTCTGAATCATTACTCCTAAACGCCATTTTTTCTGACCCTCTCCTCTAAAACAGTTTTAAAAATCAAAACTACTCACCCCTACGGAGACTCAGAAGAGCAGGTGAGAAGAGGAATCAGAAGAAGAGCACCGATCTGCTGTTTTCGAAACGAAGAAGCAAGTGACGCTGGAATCGTGATGAAGGAGAATTTCAAGGAGCGGCTTATCTCAGTTCACCTTTTCCGGTGTTTATCTCTCCCTCACTGATATCAAAGTTTGCGCGAACTATTTTCATTGCGCAAACACTCAAGCTCTTCAAAGTTTTTGACTAGAGACGTTTACAGGAGAGTTGATTCTTATTTTTCAATGTCTTTAAACTATGTTTAAGTCAAAATTATCATTCCAGGAATTATCTATGTAATAGTGGAAATGACTGTTCCCAGTTTATTGTAGAAATCCTTTTGAATTTGCGTCAGAATCACGAAAACACAATATAATGTTGTTTTTTTCTTCGTGGATTTGTATCATCTTCTAATTTAAGGAGAAATATTTGAAAATTTTCTCTTTCGACCCAATGTGGTGATTCTGTACATTCTACTCGCATCAGTTCCACGGCTTCCTTCAACACATTGTCTCTATTCGTGATGCGAAATGATGTTACGTTTTATGGATGACAGTATTGGCATACTTTCGATGTCTTTTAGTACAGACTTCTTTCTTGTTTCTTCACTCAATAAATGTCTCTCTTTACTTGTAATCTTCCTTGAGGTATATAAATGAAGAAAATTAAAAGTAAAAATGGTGTCTTAGACACTCCCAATCAGTCACCTCGATATATCTTTGGCACTTTTAAGAAATAATTTTCTTAATATTAACTTAACATTTTGTAAAAATTATATATTTTTTACATTTAGAAACTAGTTTTTTCAAAAAACTGAAGTCTTATAAAGTACTATTTACAAGTATGCAGTCCTTAACAATTAATTATTATCAATTAAGACATTGTAAATAAGAATAATAAATTTTAGCTGCTTATCTTCAGCAGGATTCTCCGTATTTCTAAGTACTTTCTATAGAACTCTAAAAGAATTTTGTTAAAACAGAAATCACTTCCACATCTTGTTATTCCGTGTGATTATTTTTGTCAAAAAGTTAAGACCTGTAAGTATTATGAATAAGAAATGTTTTAACGTATTCCCTCCGGAATTTCTGAACAATTCATTGCATAGTTGAATTACTCTTGATTCCCACAAACTTTGAATTTTTCTTCTTTACTTTTAGATTCTTTTATTCCCATTCACGTAAAATAGTAAAATTGAATCGTAAAATCCTTCCATATTCTGTTTATTACAGTTTCTTTGAATGACGAATCTAGGAGTATTTTCTCGCGCAGGAACACGTAGAATACGGTGATCCTCATGCCTCTGACAATGCGATTAGATACGAAATCAATTTGCGGTTTTTATATTAGAGATCAAGACTTTACGAAAGGTGAGGTCAAACAGAAAATGTCCAATTGTGATCAGTCAATGCTTTAATACTAATTCTCTGCAATGATATTAACATTATGTTTTTTACAAAAAGCAAAAATTTCAATGCAATATTACCTCAGTCTGGGCAGATACCGTATCACCACAGACAGCTTCTATTCCCTACGAAACCTACTTCATCCACTAATTAATGACTTGTGGAGGGAACACGCGACTGCAGCCCTGTCCCTCCAAGGTCACTCCCGATCCAGTGAACCCAATTTCCAACTCCTCCTTAAGTTTTATTCTACGGACACATCAAATTGGTTTCTCGTAATATGCTCTCTTATGCCCGTAATGTAGGAGGCAAGAAATGTGAATAAGATTTACAAATCATGTTCAGAAAGAAATTTTTAAGATAAATATGATAAGCATGTTAATTTTTTAAAGCGTTATGATTTAAATGCTCCAGCGACTTCAGTAAATGAAAGAGTAAATTGTATAAACATAGAAATAATTATGAAAATAAGAAAATGGTAGTGGTTTTTTATTTGAATCATAGGAAACAATAGATATTAGGTACATCATTGCCTTTACTACTAATCTATCGTATACTGAAGCAACATTTCTGTATTACTTTTAAGGGTAGCAATATTTCCCAACTTTCCAGTACTTCAAGAGATATTGAGAAGACGATTTAAGAGTGTCTGAGATCACATGAAGAATAATGAAAAAGGTGAATCTCCATCATAACGAACATTTTAATTGGTTCGATTCAAAATGTTTTTTCAAAATAACTTCTATGTATACACTTGCAATGAGACAACTATTCCTCTATTTTACCAATTTAAAGTATTCCTATTAGCAAAGTGGCGGCTAGTGAGGTTATACTGCAGAGCTGCACCTCACACCAAGCATTAACTATGGAATGCATTTTCATTAAATTGTCGTCAATTAATAATAGCGTGTGCACATGATATAGTGATGTCATTGATTCAAATGCATGAACTACGTGGTTAGGCAATACATGTACGACGAAAAGGGGGAAAGATTATTTGAAAAACTTATTTTGGAAACAAAATTGATAATAGTTAATGAATGTGGTGAATTTACATTTGATGGTATCAGGGGATGTTCAATAATAGGCATCACATTAAAAAACAAATGGAACACCAGACAAAGAACACAATGGCGAAAAGGACAAGGCATTTAGGGCGATCACAAGGCGATAGAAATTACGGCGGCAGCCACTGAAAAAATATCACACAAAGTGGATTTTCGACGAAAAGACTGGAAAAAGATAAATGAAAAGAAACAGTATCTTCTAGGCATTATAGAACAAAATTGACAATATAAAAAGTTAACGCAACCCAAATACGTTTATTGCAAATTTGTTNAAAAGAGAAAGGAAACAAGCAAACCCGTACAATGGTGGACAAAAGGGCTGACGAAACTAAAAAGAGACATAAATAGGAAACGTACACTACAACGGAGGAAACGAGTTTGAAAAGAAATAGAGGAACATATACAAGAAATAAAGAATATATACAAGCGTTAAAGAAGCAATTTATAAACAGAGAAACGGAAAGGTTGGAAAAAATTTCATCGAAACAAGTATAAACAAATCAATACTAAATGAGTATGGACAAAACACGACGGAAAGAAATTCGTATGACTTCGACAAAAATGGAAGACTCACAACAAACTGGCGCGACACAGGGGGGGTTTTAGTAGATAAATTGTATCAAAGGAATAAAATAAACGATTGGGACTACGATAACATCACAATATCACACGACGAAAAGGTAACAGGAAAAGAACTACAAACAACAGTTGGAAGATTAAAACCACATAAAATACCGAGTAATGACTCAATAACTCAAGAGATGGTACAAAAAACTTACAACATTTTATTAAAACCAATATTAGAAATATATGTCTGTCTGGAAAGATCTTACTACTCAGTATTGGAAAGTAAGTTTAGTTAAACTATTTTTAAAAGGACGAAACAGACCCGCAAATGTGTCCCAACCTTATCATATATGNACTCCAACATCTACTACAAAAAGGGCATATGCATTCAAATCAAAACGTATTCATATCAGGGAATGCGTTACAGAGATTGGTAACCTTGATAAGTTACTTTGTTGTGTCTTCCTCCATACAGAGGATGCGTTCGACCATGCACGATGGAACAATATAATTGACACATTAGAAGCAAAACGTTTACCTAGGAACCTTTTAAATATGGAAAAACCTTTCTTTACAAATCGGACAATGATATTTCAAATAGGAGATGAACATATAGAAAGATAGGATGTCCACAAGGGTCTTCCAGCGGACCCTTTTTCTTATATGTAGTGCTTGATCAAGTATTATGGGAACACGAACATTACGCAATACGTTCTGTTGCTGTGCTGACGATGTAGTTATGAGAGCGAAGAGAGACACAGAAAAGAATAAGAGGAGAAAACGCAAAATACAGTGAATGTATGTACGAAAGCATGTGTGAAAAGAAGACTGAAAATAAGCAGAAACTAAAGACGAATAGTATGGTTCGAACACCCGAAACAAAATAGACGAGATGTCATTGTGAAAATGGACGGACAAAAGATACAAGTGGTAGAAAAATCATCGCTACTTAGAAGTGATATTAGATTAACGACTAACATACGTCCAATACTTTACACACATAAGAAAGAGAATAAATATCGCATATTGTAGTAAGATGAGAATAGGAATAATTCGCTTCAGGATATCACAAAGAGAGTAATTTCCCTTGTACGTGGGAGCAGTAAGACAAATAATAACACAGGGTTGTGTAGTTAGGGTAAAAAGAGAGGGTAATTTTTAATTTTGGAAAGATTAAAATCAATAGAACGACAAAGCGTGTTACAAATAGCAGAAGGATAAAGAACAACACCTACCTCAGCGTTAAATATTGTTTTAGGAATATTACCTATCGATTTACACGCGCAGAAAATAAAATATCGCGCGATCCTTAACGAGTAAGGAATGAAAGCGATAAATGGCACGAAGATAAGAAAGACACGAAGAATCAAGGCAGAAAAAACAAAATATTTCATCGAATCGGGACAAGTAAGATGGGGCAAAGAGACGCATAAAAAATATATCCAAAATGTTCCATGATAAATATATCCAGCTCCATAATTAAACGCGTTCTTTACCCTGTTGAAACAATTTTTACCAACCGCTGCTCAAAAAACTCTTTGGTACAGTGAATAACATGATTGATTCACGTTATAATTCATCTTAAATAATGGGCGCAGCTCCTTATTTGTAGTGACCCCTCATTATGGGACAGTAGAGTTGAAATGAGAAGAGAAGCGTCAGCGGTTAAATATAAAACGAAATTTCTCATAACTCCAGAAAATGCAACAAGTCTGTCTTCCTGGTACAACCACCTGAGTAGGGATCAAGTGAGAATAACGCTTTTCCATTGCGCATCGCTGGCTTCTCTTCCCCTTCTCGAGTGTTTTGAAAGAAGTCGGAACCTTGCGACCACGATCGACAGAAGCAATGGACTATGAGAATTTTCGCACTCAAATGCCTCGGATGTCGCTAGCGATTCTCTTTTCTTTAAGGACTCTATCGGACAGCATTACTTGCGTTCTGTTTAGTCAGAAAAATGATACATTTCACTTTTGGATTACGAGAGTTGTCAGCTCATTATTACATTGTTAATTACAATTATTATGCTTTATAATAAAGAAGTTTCGAGTATGTTATCTGCATGAAAAGTGTTTTCAATTGAGACGTAACAATAGTACTGTAAAGTATAAACACATGGGACTGCACCTGGAATCTGACTTCCATGATCTCTCTTGATGTGAAGGGTAAAGTAGAAGCTAGCCATTCGTCGACGGCTGCTTTCTCCCTTGTAATGGCGAATGTGTCTAAATCTCGTGTCACAAACTGCTTCACGAGTGCGTCACCGAGCGGAAGAAATCTCCAAATTAGAGGAAGCATATCTGCAGATGAAATGTTAGCTATTTAGTAATTGAAACTATACTTTTCTCATTTTTTTCACTTCAACGGGAAAAGAAGCTTCCGCGACACAGTTACTTCCACTCTGAGCACAAACAAATAGTTCCTTTTACACTTTTCACATAGCTTCAACGAAACAGACTGGCAATATAGAGTTGTAAATGAAGAGAAACTTTACTGTAATTTCTTATAGTTCACTGCATCTATAGCAACGTTTCGTTTGGGTTGCAACGATATAGAATAATTTCTAGTGCAGAAAATATTATATCGCGTGATAAGGAGGAAGGAATGATAGTGATCAATCGTCCGAAGAAAACAAGGACTTACAAAAGTTCAGGGCAGAAATTAACGAAATTTCTAATGAAAGCGTGGCAAGTGAGAATGGACAAAGAGACAACAGGACGAAATGCATATAAATATATCCAAAATGTGAAATTTGCAGGAAAATAGAAACATTAGTCAAATTTAGAAAAACAGTGCAGTATATCACGGGGCGCGGGGATTTTAAGACATTCTTACGACGGTTTGGGAAAATAGATGATGATATGTGTGATTGTGAACTAAATAAGGAATCATCAGACCATATACTTTGGGATTATCGCACAAATGACCCAGAAGGATAGTGAATTATATTAAGAGATACTTGGGACAAGACGTGTTAAATATAGGAAATAAACAAGGAGTAATAGACACAGAAGGGAAACACTAATTGTTTGTGGAGTCTGTCAGCAAAATAGCTGGAATACGAACTGTACTACGATAGAGGAGTATAAAAGCACAATGTTGAGATAGATAGANAGATAGATAGATGAGGGTATGCCTCGCAGAGAAAGGGGACAAAGGCGGCAAAATTGCGCAAACATAGATACAAAGAAGAGATAGCAAAGAAAAAAAGAACCTTGCAAAGAATAATATATAATCTATAAAGAAATATATGCTACAAAGACAAGGTGCTTGAACCAAACCAAAAAAATAAATAAATAGCGTCTCCAATTGTCGTTTGAACTTATAAATTCTCTCGCGTGATTCTCCGTCAGTTATTAATGACATAGAGAGATATGGTTCTGACAACCTTGGAAGAGCACTTTGCTGACAACGGTGAGCATGAAAAGGAGAAGATTGCAGTCACGAGTGAAAATTCATAAGCACCTCTTCCTATTATGATCTTGTCCACGCGGCTCCTTCAATGTTGTGTTGAGTGGAAACTTTGTCTCTTCAACGAAGCGAAAGAGAGGAAGTCGCAAGGCGCGACGTCGGGTTCACTTTTAGCTTCTCTGAGCAGCAAAATAGTCGGCAGATAATTAAATCAAAATTGGCGACATTGTGCGAAAGTCCCGGAAGAGATCATAGTTTGCAATGTTTGGGAGAAACATTTCGAGACAAAAAAGTAGTGACAAATAAAAGTAAATCCAGAAGCACAGGGACAACACGTAGCACACCTATAAAGGCCAATCTTAAAAATTAAATTAAAAAAATATTGTATAGTTTCTATTGAATTTAAAATTTACCCAACATTAGTAATCGGAAATTTGCACGTTTTTCTAGGAATTATTGTCACAATATCGTAAGAGACTTATAGTTCTACTTCGAAACTAAAAAGAAAAAATACAATCGATAATAAATTACTAATCTGTCATATTTCCTAGTCGAGAGAGCCAATCAATGGATCCAATGGAACATGAAATCAGTCCTTGACATACATCAGAATTTCCCATTGTTTCATATTTAAGATACATAAATCTTAATAAACGTTCTTCGTCGTCACCATGAAATCATTGGGTGGTAAATACAGACATCTGGAAGAAAGTTTGGGACCTAACCACGATCCGAATTGAAATTTTTCTTTAAAACAAATTATAACGGAAATAATGCGTTGTTGAAATGTAAATTAATATCCTTCAGTCCAGGAAAGAAAATTTGTAATGATACCTCAATTGTTACAATTATTTAAGTATCGCGAGAGAAATAAATTGCTATTTTAAATAAATTACCCTTTACATACAACTTAAAGTGAAAGTCCACAGTATAGATGTTCTATAGCTTTTCAAAGCTTTAATAAATATATACGCAGATGACAAAAAAACATTCAATCAAAAAACATGGGCAGTTATGCTCAGAAAGTGAACAGAAAAGGTCTAGATACTTCTACTGAGATATAAGTAAGTAAAATTCTTCATCTCATTAAACATATTTTATTTCTCAATAAATTACAGAAAGTTATATACAGAATGAATTTCCAACTTCTTTACTGCATTAGAAGAATTTTTTTTAAAATTAAATTAAAATGAGAACAACCCACCAAGAATAAATAAATTGATTTTTTTCACATAATACTAATTATAATTTTAACAAATTTTAGCCAATTTATCGTAGAGCTATTGAATTCCCTTGCTCAAATTTACATTCAGGTGTAAATTTATTGGCAGAATGTGATTACGACAATGTATTTATATATCTTTAGATCAAGACTTTTAAAATGAATGGAAACAAAGTTGGAGATAAATGTTTATTATTTTTAAAATGTTGTTTTTTAATTGTAATTAATTTACAGCATACGTCTCGGTTTTATTTTGCTTTAGAAATATCGATGATCGTTCTGAAGCACTGAAGTGAGACGTGAATTCTTTTAAGAAAATTCTTTTAAAACGTTTTTGAAAATAGTATTTAACACCAACCGAAAGATATTTAAGGAGATACAACACATTTTCATATTGTCATAGAAGAATTCAAAAAAATAACTCGTTAAATTAATAAAAAGAGAGCTAATGGAGAGGAATAATTTTAATAAAAACAAGTAGTTTAAAATCAATGAATAATTTACAAATTACAACATTTTATCCAGTGATACATTTGAAACTACTCCTAAAGAATACATCAAATTTAGAGACGTCAGTTTTAAGGATCCCAATTAAGGGGACAATTGCTGGCGGTTCGATTGTTCAATGTTTTAATACTTAAAAACGTAATAAAGCGATGTTTCTTTAAAATAAGATAATGTCAGATCTTTTTTTCGTCATAAAATACATCTTTATTCTTTTATGTCCATTACAATCTTATAGACATTATGAGGTGCAAATTAAAGCTATCATGTATACCCTACAAACGATGCAAAGGATTGAAGGAGCTAAGCTAAAAGAGGTTGGTATCACTGCCTAACAAGGGATTGGTAACACTGCGTATCACGTGACTGTTCGTGAACGAATGCCACGTGCACACTACATGGGAGTTCCATGTAGCAGAGTGTAGAGATATCGGTGAGCAAAAATGAAAGTCCTATAATTCAGCAACTTGAAAATATCGAATGGATTAGAAGTCAAAATATCTGGTTATTTCACGTAAATGGTGCCCATTCGTGAAAAAACATGACTACATCGATTTCAAAAGATTCCTACTTCATAACAATATCGGAGGGGGGGGGAGTTGCAAGAGATCATGGACATTTCAAAATAGAATTCAAAAATACCATAAACGTAAAAGAGTATAATCTCCGAGTACTGAATCACTAGTTAGCGTTGAGAAACAACAATATTTTGGTTTTGTTGGTTGTTTAAACATATATTTTCCGCATAGCGAGTAAAATTAAAAGAAGTCCATGATACTTTCTGCAAGAGATCAAATTTACCCCAAATCTTACAGCGAGTCATCTGCATGGACAAACATTTTTAAGAGGATTTTTAGTGCGGTTGAAATAACCGTACTTCCCCATTTTAATGTTGGCGGATCAAACCGAAGTACTTTAATGCTGGGGACCATCCCTACAGCAAGTGGGTACCCCCATGGAAAAGGATGGGCAACCGGTTTCCCTTTTCTATTTGACGCGATGACATGGGGGTGTCAATTAATGCGAGGAGTGCTTATAATGTCATCTAACGTAAACAATATTAGAGACCTAGCGATAAGACGAAAGGGAGCTTGGAATAATTTAACGTTACTGTCATGACAAATAATCACTTTTTACTCACGTCGTCAATTTACTCTGTTATCTGTGAAAAATAAAAGCAGAAAGCTCGGCAGTGAGGCCGCGTGAGATGCATCTTTTGGTGAACCCTCGTTCTGAATACTGGCGTCGAGCGTAAATGGGAGAATGAAGCGAGGACTTTACGGGAAGTGATGCAAAAAAGAAGCTACTTTATGGCGCCAAGCTCTGCAGGGAGTTAATTAAAGGGTAAACTCAGATGAACCGACTGCTTGGACCGTAATTGTGATCAAGATATTGTTTGAGGGCTTCGCTGTATGTTTGCACTGCAAGCAAGTTTTCTCGCGATCTCTAGTGCTGACCCACTCTATGTCGCCATTCATCTAACTATATTTTCTCGCAAAATGCAGATATAACCGGCACAACTCGACTCCCGCTCTGGCTGTCAAAACGCAAGTGATGGTGCGGGGGTTAAAGAGGAGGAAAATGTGCGCTACTCGGAAAACCTTTGTGTTTCAGAGCGACGGATCTACTAATTCGGAACACACCCTCTCGATTTTCCCACCGACCACCGAAGTACGACGATAGGGAGGGGGGTAAAGCTGTTTTCGTGGAAACTGCGACCAACTTATCCCATTAGCAGGTCCAGTTAAAATTATGCAGGAGTCGTGGCTAGTAGCTGTCGGGCGAGTGATGTTGCACGTACTGTAACTCTATTTTATGCTAATTCTGCTGCTGTCTGCACTTTGAGACGCGATGCTATTTTACGTTATATCTATTTTCAAAAACAGATACNCGATGCTATTTTACGTTATATCTAAAATTTAAAAAAAGATAATTTTTGCCGAACTATTTCAGTACAATTGCTTCAATCTATGAACTTACAACAACATGAGCTAAGATGTTACATCTCAGTCACGGTTTACATAAAATTATCCGGAACTGTGTTTTCAATATTATCATTGTGGACATGCTCACGTGTATTAAACAATAGAAAGAAATTTCATTAAATTCAAAATTCATTCAATTAAAAAGAAATCAAGTTAAATACACTCTCGGGGTAACCATAATATAGAACTCATATGATTAAATATTGTGTGATATTATATACACAATATATTGAAAATGAAAAATTGAATTAAATGACGNAAAAATTGAATTAAATGACGTATGGAAACACACACACGATGAATCAGTTCGACTCAGAATTAAGAAACGAAAGATTGGAAAGTTACCTTTTATTTCCTTCCAGAGAACATTGCGTAAAAAATCTTCATGGTTTTCGTGTTTGTCAATTGCTGTTCGTATCTTCTCCAAAACTGCATTTCGGTTTGTTCTCTTGCTTCACCCCCCACACAACCAGGAAGCAATTATTTCCTTATGAGAAATGCTTAATGAACAGCTCAATGCGGATTGACTGCGCTTCGGCATAAGCATCCTTTGTAGAAAGGGAGGAGGAATAGAGCCGACAATCAGTGTGGAATATTCACCGCGCAGAAGAAGAATTATTTTGAATTTTCCTTATTCTGATTTTACCAACTTACGTGTATCACAAGCAACATGCCGTCGTTTTCAGTTCAGTGTTGCAACGATGTGTCTGGAGTTCTGAAGACCAATTTATTTCAATTAGATATTAATAGGAGATTACAGAGAATAAAAACAAAAATGTTAATACTCTGAGTTTTCATTTCATGTTCACCCCATGAACTGTGATTTCGCGTCTCATTTACAAATTTTCTCCGTGGAAACTTTTCGCAAGAGTTATTTTCGCAACATCTCACGAACAAATTCAGATATAATTTCGGTTTCCGTACGACAATATTAAAACCTAAATTATCTAGAAACTACTTTCTTGTTTTGTTTTCTATATTTTACTTCTTAATGGTAGAAAAGGAGTTAAAGTATCTGAGGCATTGTTCTTACGGACTCCTTCATCGAGGCAGCGAGAAACGCATTAGATATAAGAACTTGCAATCTTCATCCGATGTTGCTTTGAATTGTAGATGTTCACTAGAGAAAGGATTTGCTGATTTTAAACGAGATTCAAAGAGAATACATTCTCCTCGCTTAGATCTCGGATTTCTACATTTATACAAGTTTACTTTCACATTTTTGAACACATTGTTTTGGGAATAACTAATGCTAATAATAAGTTACCTATCAACAAACCCCAAGATGTCCTCTTCGATTTCTGTGTCAACACAAACTATGCTTCGAGATTCTTCCAATATCTTATGGCAAAACATGTCCATAACGTTTGGTGTGATGTATCTCTTTGCGCCCAGAGACCACTTCTGAATTCAAACAGAAAAATTTCATACGTTACAGATATTTTGAAAATAATGGGAAATTGTTTCAATATACCGCAATGAAAAATAAATTCAGTCCTCGAAAGATTCGCACGAGGAAAAATGGGTCCCACGCAATTTAACTTTATTCAAGAACCGTGAGATATATACTCTACTTAGTTCCTATCATTGAAGACAAAATTATTATTTACAGACAAATAACAATATTTCACGCAAGAAATAAAATTTTTAAACCAAATTCCATGATTAACAGCGTTTATTGCCCTGTACAAACAAGTTTTACCAACAGCTACTAAAAAAAAGAACTCTGCCATTTGGCGCAGTGAATCAAACGATTGAGTCACGTCATAATTAATTTTAAATAATGGGCGCAGCTCCTTATTTGTAGTGACCCCTCATTATGGGACAGTAGAGTTGAAATGAGAAGAGAAGCGTCGGCGGTGAAATATAAAACGAAATTTCTCATAACTCCAGAAAATGCAACGCGTCTGTCTTCCTAGTACAACCATCTGGGAAGGGATCAAGTGAGAATAACGCTTTTCCATTGCGCATCACTGGCTTCTCGAGTGTTTTGAAAGAAGTCGGAACCTTGTAACCACCAACGACAGAAGCAATGGACTATGAGAATTTTCGCACTCAAAATGAGAATTTTCGCACGAAATGTTAGCTATTTAGTAACTGAAACTGGACTTTTCTCATTTTGTTCACTTCAACGGGAAAAGAAGCTTCCGCGACACAGTTACTTCCTCTCTGAGCACAAACAAATAGTTCCTTTTACACTTTTCGCGTAGCTTCAACGAAACAAACTCACAGCATAGAGAAGTAAAGGTAGAGAAAGCAAAAAAATACGTACGGAATCTTATAAAAGGTACATGGTTACAGTGTATATAGCGAAATATTTTTTACTACTCACGTCCATTATATAATTGAGATAAAAAGTAATTTATGACTTACGACGAATAAAATTGCATCAAAAAGTCACAAGTCAGTCATTATTTATTTATCTTAACAAAATATGTTTTTGATCGTAGTATCATACATGATGTAACGAAACAGATCTCCTTTTAAGACTTCTTTGTGCTACACAAATATTATACGGCACCTTTTATTCTTCCTACTGGCAGCCTCCCCCCTCCCCCCTCATAAACTGTATGGAGTNTCATGAACTGTATGGAGAAATTTTTAACCCCAAGATTTTAATATAAAAAGGACTCTTTTGTTTATCAGTTCCCTGGCCGAAAATAATTTAACATTAGTTAAGGAATTAACAATTCATTTTATATTTCATATGCAGAGAGATTTTTCGACTTATATGACTTCTTAGTTTGGAATCAAGGTGCAATGAAACGTACAAACATATTAAGACGTGCAAATAAAGTATCACGATGTATGATATATCTTCATAATTACAAAGATCAATTTATCTTTTTATAAATTATATTAGCGCAAACATAATTTTCATATTTATATTACTTCGTTTATTATTCATCAAATCACAGTCATTATATTCATATATGGTACATATGGTGGTTTAAACCCAAACCGGTTTTAACATAAAATGAGACTTTTTAAAGATCCCTTTTTTAATTCAATAAACCTTTTTCCATTTCACGTTTCTTGCATATAAAAGGATTTAATTAATTTATCTAGCTCCGGGTTTGTTCTTTGTCTCCAAATACCATCTGCGATTTTTATGGATCCATATATCCTTCTTAGGATCTTTCTTTCGAAATCCATTAGTTTTTTAATATCTGCTTGTTTAAGTGTCCATGTTTCAGCAACATATGTTACTATTGGCCGTGTTGTGGTTTGATAAAGATAAAGTTTAGCAGATTTCGAGAGTAATTTGCTCTTATATAAGGCTCTATTTGCGTAGTATGCTCCGTTGCCGGCTGCTATTCTTTCGTTATTTTCTTCCTCTATCTTGTTGCTTCCCTTTAACCCTGAACCAAGGTATTTAAATATTATCACTTTTTGAAAATCTTTGTAATCTACATGAATGTTTATTAATTTTATTTTGCCAGTTTTAAAACGTAGATATTTAGTTTTGTTGCTGTTAATTATTAATCCATAATCTAAAGATATCTCCTTAAGTGCACAGAATGTTTCTGCCAATGTTATGTATGTTCTTGTCGTTATCAGCACATCATCAGCATAGGCGATAAATTGTTTCAAACATTAAGAGGTGTTTCCTTTCATTCCAATCTTTTGCATAATTACATCAATAATTATGCAGAACAGAGTTGCCGAAGTAGGATCACTCCAGAGGTCACATCAAATTATTCACTAAGTAGATTATTGATTTTTACTCTTGCTTTAGTGTTGTTTAATGTGAGTGCTATCAAATCTCTTAATTTTGGGGGCACTCGATAAATAGCAAGGGATTCCATTTTTTTATCGCTGTATACTGAATCAAAAGCTTGAGAATAATCTATGAAAACATTATACAGATCTATCCCATGTTGATGACATTCTTCATAAATTTGTCTCATTATGAATACATTATCTACTGTAGATAGATTTTGGCGGAATCCCATTTGATTGTGTAAAAAGAGTTTTTCAACTATATCAGTTCATCTTTTGTTCAATACTATAGCAAATATTTTATAGTTTACATCCAGCAAAGTGATTGGTCTATAGTTATTGCATTCATGTCTATCTCGTTATATTTTGTTGTTGTTTTTTCAAATGTTGTTGTTTTTTCAAATGAAAACTGCAATTTAAGGGAAAGTGTTATTTCTGAATAGGAATATCTTAAATTGAAATTTTAAGAACTTATTTTTTTAAATTTCCGGTGGAAAGACCCTCACACCCTGATATTTCTCTTTATTCCGACCGAAATCAGATCCTGGATCCGTCGCTGGTGAAGAGGTAGCAGACAGACAGACATTCACACATTTAAATGTTAGCATGGTTTTTTGTCTTCTTCTAGTCCGCACCCAACTGTTAGAAAGGTTTAACGTTCATTTGGAAATGGAAAAAACCTTCTGTTGTTTTAATGGATTCAAAATTTTGTGTATTGTATCATTAGACAACGAAGTGAATCTACGGAATTAACCTCATCGGTAAAGGAGCATAAGTATGTTCAAAAAACCGTTTTTTTTTCTTTCATGACTCTGAAGGAAATGATTTCCAAATAAGAAAACGAGGCACTTGGTAGTTGATTGCAAGTTTTTTAACGTTATGATGTGAAGGAATAATCAGTTAAATCTAAGGTCTTAACGGGGAAAAAGCGCGTAAAGTGATTCCTGCCTATCTGCATTTGTTGCCTTTGCACATATTCGAACTTGACTTCGAGTGAAGTCTAGGAAGACGCATGCAATAGCAGAGGTAAGGAAAGAAAACACGTAGATAGCACAGTTAATTCCTAGAACTCACCAATTCTAGATTAATAGACATATTTTACGCAGAATTACTATTTATATGATGCACATCCGTCTATCTTTGTTCCGGCTTCACCTTCCACCCACAAACCTAGTATACCTAGTGTCTTGTCAACATCGATGAAATATCTTTGCCTACCTATGTGGCGCGGACTACAACCCCACCTGTCGCCCCTTCCAACGAATCTCTAAGGACGTGGAAAAGACTCGGAGTTCAAACTTATCAGCTCAGACACACGGATCATACTATCATCGCCTTTCTCTAATTTCCTTCATGTGAGGAACCGGAACCTGAAGCACAGAGTGACCTCCCAACTGCACAGACCTCGCGCTGCGCTCCTGCAGCAAGCAGAGCGAGACATCGTCATCCAGGGTGAAGGAACTCAAGCACACTGACGAAGCACTAACACTAACACCTTTTAGGAACACTTCACTACCTCCTCAGAATTCAGCAACTCTGTCTCCGTCACTACAACTACAAGGTGTGCTAACAGCTTTCTTACATCTTTGTCTGTTTTCCTCTACTACTCCGTATCTCTTACTCTTTCATTACGTTTCAACTGTTTAAAAATTCCATGGTATCAATTCAAGAAGAATTAATAGTTTTCTGACATGTATTTTTCTGATCCCTACATCTATCTTAACCCTTTGAAATAATTACATTTTAGGTGCGCTTTTAATGACTAAGTATTATTCATTACTAAAAGGATGCACAACCACGGTACAACTATGAGAAAATTGGCTTGCAACTTCAAATGAGAATTTCATTTGAGCGGAGATTTTTGTGAATGATATATCATGTTACGTTACAAGTTTTAAAAGCTTATTTCAAGAATCATGCAGAAGAATTTGAGACACTTCCAATGTTTTAATTGTTCACAAATCTTTCCTTTTTTGCTACGAATACTAACATTGATTCAGATTTTTCTTTGATGTCTTGTTATGTAAATATTAGAAGTAGAAATTAAACTGGACCAATTTACGGTCCTACGTAATAATTCAAACAAACTTGATTTTATGGTTCATGAATGAGTTCGAGAGAATATTCAATGCAAGATACCGTCGAATTTGAGGAAAGTTCTCTTAATATCTGGGGTAAATTTGTTAGATAAAAATATAAATTTCTGATAACCAATTTTTATTTTACTTTAGAGCTTTTTATGTAACTTTTTTATGCGAAATTTCCCATTACATATTTCGTTAAAATATTTCCTTTAAAAATATATATTTAAGTTATTAGGGTTTCTTATATTGAATTCTAGGATTAAAAAACGATAAAAATCGTCTGAAGTTAAAGTCATTTTGCCTTACAGTGCCTTAAGCGAAAATATCCGCTAATATACAATTTCATCTTAATATTTTCTTTCTTTTCTAATAAGTGCAAGGGAACTTTCGGGGAAAGAATGAAGCACTAATTTTTTTAAACTAGTGGTGAAAAACCATTTCACATACTTTCTCATACACGTTTCTCCGTATGCAGAATGGAGTGAAAAACAATTATAGTGAAAGTGTCTTTTCTGGCGTTGTCTATTTCTATATTTTGGTTGTCTTCCAATACTCGCAGTCGCTAAATGAACTTTGAAATTTGTCTTTTATTTACTGTCTTTTATTTGAAATTTAAAATAAAATAAATATCCAGTGTATTATTTCAAAACATAGCGACATATCAGTCTTATAAATATCGTAAAAGTGTTATGTGTATGTAATTCCGTTGTAGCCAGAAATTGATGTATTTTTGTTCCTGCAGTGCGTATGCTGTCCTCTTACGTCTTCTATCATTATAATATCTTTCATTTCATTACACGAAAAGTGTATTCTACGTCTGCGTGTACCATTTACACGGCTAAACGTTATTCAAGCTTCTTGAAACAGTAAACTAATGTGTAAGTGTAGCAGACATAAATTATTTTACTGCGTCTGTACCAAACTTTCAAGTGAAATATTGCTAATGGGGATGTAGTGCATACTAGTTGTACTTTACGTACAGAAAATTTAAACAAAATTTGAGAAATATTAGAGTCGGTTTTGAGAAACATTCCAAAGAGTAGGTTGATCTTCATGGGACGTACCCTTTGTTTTGAAGTAAAAGAAAATTAGAGCACGTGCATTGACAACAAGTAAATTATACCGCAAATATAAAATGCGAATTAAATTGGTTCATCCGTTTACTCAGAATCGCTGCGCACAGACGGGTGGACGTCATACCGAAAACACTTTTTCAGAATCAGTGATGGCCAAAACAGATTTTTCCGTCGAATAATATTTTCTCGATTACAAAAGTATCTACGTACAAATTTATATATACATTGTTATGAAATATTAATGTCAGTAGAAATCTAAATTCAAAATTCAAACCGTTGAAAAATACTGCGTGGGCCAATGGTTCCCATCGCGGGCGCGGCACTCGTCAAAGGGTGTGGACGGCGGTATTTTAGAAAGGCCGCTAGTTTTCGGAAGAGAAAGGAACAAAACCATAAAATGTATNAATGGTTCCCATCGCGGGCGCGGCACTCTTCAAAGGGTGTGGACGGCGGTATTTTAGAAAGGCTGCTAGTTTTCGGAAGAGAAAGGAACAAAACCATAAAATGTATTCTAAAGAGGGAGAGGTACCTACCAGTAGCGGCGCGGCGCCCGGCACCTCGAAGAGAATTTTGGAACGCGTGTAAAAGTAAATATTTAGAATTATACACATTTGGCAGAAGGCGAGAGAAATTGAGATATGAAATTGTCGGGTGCCTTGGCTAGTGTAGCAGCTCGCACAGACGTGACCGGAACAATATAAAAAAAATTCAATGATAATAAAGGTCCGTCTCGGGAGCGCTTCAAGAAGGCGGTATCCTTATTAATTACGTTAGTAAAGAAGATCCTTCAAAGGAAAGAGTGAGCAATGACTCAGTAGCGTCGCACATGTTCCGGAGGTGACGGCGCTGGATCCTGGGAAAGGCGGCACTTCTCAAAGCTATTTGCGGTAGCCCGAAGGAATCCCGAGGTGCGCAGAATGTAATGCGCAGAACTCCAGATTCTTTGGGTGGTCGGCGAAAAGTGTACGACAAGAGACCCGGGCGTGAGAAAGGAGGAAAGTGTCGGCACGAGGTATCCGCAGGGCATTGGAGGAAGGAAGATGGTTATTGTGCAAAACCAAGCGACGGGATTCGCTCGGTTGAAACATACGTCACGACCATTTTGGGCCTATCCTAAGAAGCTCGCATGAAATGAGACAAAGCCAAGGATTGGCTATTAGAATTCACGTGACACGGCGGAAGGCGCGAACATTTTCCAAATTTT
>NNCF01130930.1:98849-112494 GCA_002313205.1 Laupala kohalensis | reverse complement strand
GATTAATCTGGTAACACTTTTACAAAGCATGCCATTTATCAACTTCAATTTCCGACCTCGTCAGTTAAAGAGTTCAGGTCCCCCCCCCCATAGGGAGGCTAAGGGGGTATAGCTCCCCCCCCCACCATACATCCGCCCCCGAATATACATAAATCAGTTTCGTTCGCATTACAGAGTTTTGGAAAGGTTTCAAACGTTTTTGATCGTCCTAACACTACTATAATACTATAAAGTCAATTCTTCAAAAGTCAAGACTTCAATTAAAGAAGAACTTAAGAGAAAAGGATGTAAAATTATGAGACTTCTGACACATTACACGCACATCAACATCACACACACACACACATGTCCGCTACACTTTCTTCCTTTCTGACGAATAAAGCGAGAGACACGATAACGCAAAGCTTAAAGAGGCCATGTTTTACTAATTGTAAGATAAATATTGTATTATACATTTATTTCATTAACTAAAGTTGTCTCAATAAGTTCATAAACAACCTCCCAACACAACTATACCTCTACTCTCTAATTTCTATCACGTCAATAAAGAGCACAAGAGTTGGAGAAGGACATGAAAACAAACACCGTTAATTCTCTCTTTACTGTTCCACACCGTTATGTTGTTCATAATCATATTACAACAAAAAACTATAAAAAGAAAAATGTTACAAAACGTATAAGTTGCACGCCACGACAATCCACACAAAGAGTTAACGGGGAAGTTGAAGAGATCGTGAAATTAGGTTTCAGGATAGGAGTCATCGATTATAGTTCTCTGCAAGAGAGTGTAATAAAAAAAAACTTAGAATGCGTGATTATGGTTTTGGTTTATTACATGATCATTTTAGATAATATGGCATGATTATTTAATATATATTTCATTTAACAATATAGAATTATAATTTAATAGTTTTATAATATTGTATGATTAAAATATAGTATGATTTTCTGATGATGATCATCACACCTTATTTTTTCCTTGGAGTACAATCTTGTTCTGTTTTCACATATCATCGGAGGTTTGCACAGATAATTCATTTTTACACAATATAGCAAGTAAATACATTAAAGATTTTTAAAACATCTTCATTCAAAAATATTCCAAGTTAATTAAGTTAAGGATATCGCCAAGAAAAGTGGCTCATATTTAATCTTTGTTTCAATATGTCGCACGACATAGCACGTAAACGCAAGGAAATATAATAGAATGTAAACGTCATGGAATTTTTTAATTATAGTAGCAAAAATTGAGTTTTATCGTAAATGGCAACTTTTGCTCCCATCCCGAAAATCCTTATATAACTGCGAAGTTTTGAAATAGTGGAAAATTATTCCATCATTTATCTCGTGCAACCACGCTGATCATTTTGGACCTATTACTGCGATCTGAAGCGCAAAATGTGACAGTAATTTGAGGTCGTGGCATTATGTGACGACTTAATAGAGCGGGCGAGAAGATCTGACGTGGAAATTGGGAGATTCTTGCACGCAGGGAAGAACAACGTTTACCAGACAGCGCCGTCCGCCCCTCATGAACGAAATAGTTTAATCGCAGACCATTCATGTCATAAACGAAAGATTGACAAAGCATTTACAAGAATAATTTCATCCTAACAAGGTTGAAAGTTCTCTCAGACATAAGCATTGAAAAGGGAGGGAAATGGTAGGGATATCCTGGCCCGGGTTTTTCTCCGGTTTTCCCACGAGTAGAGGCGAATTTTATGTACTGGCTCTTTAGGCTCTTCCATGGAGGCGACGATCTATAGTAATGATCAATCTCGAATTATCGTAGCTTGTTCCAATAGTTACGATTTATAAAAATTAATCGTACGCATTAGTGTGAAGTATAAATCCCAAAAGTTCGATAATAATATGTACTCGTTAGCTACTGTTTTAGTGTGAGGGGTGAGTCTGCAGCTCACTGACAATCGTTCAAACTGCGGAACAAAGCTTGAAACAGCTACCCTCATTTCTTTTTTGACATGAATTTTCGAACGAATTTGCTCTTTATAAAACCATCCGCTAAAAACCCAGCTTCCCACAGATGTGAAGTCGCAAAGGGAATAAGAACCCTCGTCGCTTTTGCACTTAGTATGGGATACTTATTTTTTATAGATATCCAAAACTCCGTAAAATCCAAACAAGTGAATTTTGCTTTCAGGCTCTTGTCACTTGATAGCTCAATCAGATTCTCTTCTTCTTCTGAAGTGAATTCTTTCAGAGCTTCAATATGGAATGTATCTTGGATTCATGCTTTTTGGTTTGGTCTTCTGGGAAGCACTTTGCAAACCAGACAGCTAGTTGTGACAGGTGCTCTGTGAAAAGTGTCAGCATACTACGTGAAAATTTATCTCCACTACAGACCATGTACTGCTGCAACAATCTTTGCAACTTTATGTCCATTGTCATTCATTTTTCTTGTCCACATCTGTAGTATTTTCTAGAATACTGAAATCCTCTCTTCAAGCTTCAATATATGAATGTTACGGCTCTGAAGGGAAACGTTCAATGCATTTAGTTTTTCGAATATGTCGCAGAAGAATGCCAGTTTCAGCTGGAAGTCTGGATCCGCGAAATTGTTGGCGTTCACTTGATCATTTTATTTCGAGAAATTGTAAATTTCTCGTCGAAGTTCAAACGTTCGAAATAGTACATTGCCACGAGATAACCAACGCGAGCTGCAGTGCGCTAATGGACGTGTGCTCGACCCCCAAATCCTCGCATAGTTTTCGAAAAATCTGGCTTGAAGTGGCCTAGGTTTTATGTAGTTTACTACACTTATTACACATTCGAGGACGAGATTCAGTGAAAGACAGCAATTTCGAAGCAAGTACTTCTCTGCGAAAGATACAATAGGTCCACAAACAGTCCGGAGCTTTGCGGCGAATCAGCGCCTGTAGTCCTGTGTATTGACTAGACATTGATCGGCTTCCATCAGTGCACACGTCGATGCACTTTCTCCAATCCGAATCATATTCTGTCAGAAATGTGTCAAGGATATCGAACGTATCTTCAGCCCGTGCACTGTCAGTAATGCTTTTACAAAACAGAAGGTCTTCAACGATTGTACAAGCTTCAATGAAACGTACGCACCTGATGAGATGTGCCTTTTTACTGCAGTCAGTGATCTCATTCAGTTGCGGTCCTAATTCATTTCCTTTCAATTTTTTTATCAATTCGTCGTTGAGATCCTGAATCGTGTGCTGGATTCTTCGATTGATGGTGTTGTTCGCAAAGGAATATTCGCCAGAAGTTTCCCCGTAGTTTCTCCTATCATTATATTAGCTACGTCCACAGCAGCCGGTAGAATTAATTCCTCAGCAATAGTGTGAGCCTTTTTGCACTTCGAAAATGTATATGCAACCTTGAATGATGCCGACAAGGCTATTTTGGCACTGACGCTCGCTTAAAGAAAACTTTTTCTTTTGTTGGTGCAAATATTTCATTTTTCTGCTAAAATATTCACGTCGTTTATCGACCATGCTGGGATGCGTTGTTTCAAGGTGCCGCCTCAATTTACTTGGATTAATGCTCTCGGATGAGACAACTTTAGAACAGATCACACACATTGCGGTCTCTCTCTTCATCGATGACTTCTATTGAAGTGAAGCCAAAATCCAAGTAGCTGTCTTCACATTTGTGGCATTTCAGCTTCTTTCCACGCACGTCACGCGTCGATGCACGATCTTTATCGGTTTATGTTCATCAACAATCTATCCATTTTTATGAAGAAAAAAATCTACACAGCTCTCTTAGAACACGACATGCACAGCCAATACTAGCGTTATAACTGATGACGGGAGTACCTGCTCGAATAATCAGACGATCTGAGCAGTCGGAATGTCAATTAACTCAATTGATTATAAGACTTATTTCACCACTACCCAGTATCCTCAGCTGCTTTTATTTTGTAAAATTTCATTCAATGAATACATAAACGTAATATTATTGTCGATTGTTGTTGTCGGATTGCATAAATAGTCAATAATACGACATTAGCCCTCATATGAAATGATTATCAACTCTAAAGTTGTGAATTGAGGTGAGAGATTATGTCTACTTCCTGCTTTTTTTAATCTTCTCACAGCAATAGTCCATTTCTCTCTGTTTGATTTTAAATATATGGGTTGGATTGTTAGTAACATATCGAATTTGACATATTCTCTCTATTTCCGCCTTTAATTACTGAACAAACCCGTTTTTCTCCGTTTTTCCTTCTGGTAGAGGCGGATTTCTTATACAGGTTCTCTAGGCTTTGTCCAGGGACGTGTTTATTGTAACAATAAATCGTGAATTTAGTGGTTTTTTTCCAACTCTTCAAATGATTTATAAACACTAAACTCAGAATAATCTATAGTTCGATAATAACTTGTACATGTAAATTTACAAACATATTTGCGTTAAATTACAAACATATTGACATTATATATGTATTATACCTTGCAGCTAACCTTATCTAGGAACTTTTGCTGAAATTTTTGAATCCGCCTCTGCCTTAGGGCCCTTGATCGGAATTGATGGGATGGTCCCTTGCTTGCTTCCGGAGAGTAAATTAGTTTATTGTCCTCCACGTGGTCATACGCAGTTTGCACTGTTTTTTGACAATAAATTTATTATTATTATTATTATTAACTGAACCCAGAACTCGAACCGTTGAATGGTGCAATCCCGTGTTAATAAGTCTCATGGGATGCAACCGTCAGCGAGAGGCGCCGACTGCGGGGCAATCAGGACGAAGGGATGGAGAGGGTCATCATCCGCTCCGCCGGAGACACACACGCACATTCACGGCAGAAAACGCAGAGATACGCAAGTGTGGACAGCTTTCAACGAGCGAACTGCCCCGCTGGAATCCCGGAAAGATTGTCAAAACACGAAAGCAATGTATTAATCGAAGGAAACTACTGAGGACAGGTGTTTTTGACGAAGCTCACTGCGAATCAAAATTTCAAAATCCAAAATGGCCGATCAGTTTCCAGTCAATTGAAGTAACCGACGTATTACATATGCAAAGGCAGGTACGTGTAGCTATTATTTCTTTAAATTATAGAGCTGCAGAGTTGAACAAAGATTTTTTGCTCAAATACTGAGTTTCATTACAAATTTTATTTCGTAAATGGTCACCAAAAGCTAATCTTACTCGACTAATTTAACTTTTCCAGTGCTTCAATTAAGATTTTATTCTCTTACAACTGACTCATCCTTTTGTTGCTACAAAAATTTTGAAATTATCTTTACTGTTTCTTCTAACATCGGTTATAGCAACATTTTTAATCGCATTATAGTTCAAGAAGACACACACAAAAATGAGTCATTCTAAAACATAAAAGAGTAACAACCCAAACTTTTGTTTTGGCCAATTTTTTTGGATTTCAGCTCGTAGTGCGGCGCAAACGTTTGGAAATGTCAGACAACCAAAAGACCCTCGATCCGAAGTTTCGTCGCTTTATGAATTGTATACAAAGATAGCACTGTGTATATATGTGTATACAATGTAACATGTCACGCTTTTCCATACCAGATTCACTTATTAAAGTGTTCCTTAACATGGCGATGTCCATTGATCAAAGGTAAATATTCCCAATAATATTCACCTTCGAAAGTATTATCGCATGACATTTCTTCTCTGTGGTAAATTCAAGGGTTGTTTTTTTTTTAAGAAAACGTAAGAGGGAAGAACTCACCCCATCACTCTGAAGTCTCAACACGAAAAGAAAACTCACTTGAAACAAAGGACAAAAGTTCAAATAAAAAAAAACTGTTAGAACAAGTCATTCCACATTTCTTTAGTATCATTTCGAAATAAGATTAAACATTTTAAATTGTAATATTAAAAAGTTGAAGACAGATGGAGAGTTCTCCTACACAAACTCGCAGCTAACTTTTTATCTTATCTAGGAACTTTTGCTGAAATTTTTTCAATCCGCCTCTGCCTTAGACCTCTCTTGATCGGAATCGATGGAATACGTCCCTTTCTTGCTTCCGGAGAGTAAATTAGTTTATTGTCCTCCACGTGGTCACACGCAGTTTGTACTGTTTTTTGTCAATAAATTAATTTATTATTTATTTACAATAACTATCGCGCACAAAGGAACCCCTCAAGACCCGTTCTAATAGCGACTGTAACCTGTTAAGATTCGGAAAAATTAGTAAACGCACAATCATTTGAGTCCACGATGGAAGTATACACATAGTAATAGAATACACACTGATACGTGAAGTTGCGTTGGAGGTTGTTACACCACAATGAATCACAAATATACTAGCTGCTTTACGTAACTTCTTCAAATAAATGCAACAATTTTTAGATGGAAGTAGTGTTTTTTTGTGTATATATTGTGTACAAAAAATAAAAATAAATGTGTCTCTTAAGTATTTGGTTCAAAAGTTGTTTCTCTTCTAACTCGTTATTCGTTTTCCCACGATTTCGGATTTAAGGAATTGCACATCGTTTTGATATATCGATAACGAGATATTTTATTTGCGTTTCAGTATATATTAAGAAATTGTACGAAAACATAATCAATTAATATTTCATACTACTCTTAATAATCATTGAATCGGTGTATCTTGCAGAAATATCAAGTTACAAAAGTATACCGCCGAAATTTCGATTTCATCACTTTTGTTTCCAAAAACCCAAAATAACTGATCCGCTGTGATGTACCCTCTGATCACGTCTTGAGATCCTCATAAAGAAGACTCTAATTAACAGCTACCAAATCAAGCGATTTCGTTTTGATCCATCGATTTTAGTGGATAAATGAAATAAAAAATACTTCCACCAAAGGTACCGTAAAACACAAAGACGGAGAGATTTCGATAAAAAAATATTCTTGTACGATAAAACGTCTCCAATGCTTTAAATGAGAAAGAAAATCGATCGAAGGAAGGTTTTCCCATCGTAATATAATGTAAAAGTACAATACATTTCGCACTGAAAATCTACACACACACACAATACTCGACAAAATTATACTACAACTTTTACACCAACGATACAAAGTTGGATTTGTTTTTTGATTAGTAAACACTACGTTTATCAGTTATTATCTACAACAATTAAAAGTAATGTTATGCTAATAGAGTCTCTATCGTCAAATCAACGAGTCATGTCTCATCTTTCACGAGGAGTTTCCCCGGAAGATACTTCCATAAGGTAATGGAACGACAAGTCGCGAAGCACATGTTCTTAGCGAGTCACGCACTGAATAATGATGAAGGATCTTATCAAAGATTGCTATCAGTACACTGTCCACATTCACACCAACTTTCACCAGTCCCTCTACAGTATTAATTCTCCACCGTTTGGCCCTACTTTCAAACCCGCATTATGTTGGTACTATCGTAGAAATTGTAGATGCACGAGTTTGCGCTTGAATAGAAAGTAACCTAGAAGACCCACATCAAAACTTACAACAAAATTTAGCTTCTTGTGTTACACCTCTTTTGATCAAAAGCAAAAGTATGGAAGAAAAAACACATTATATTGAAAAACTTTTCGCGATGAATGAAACCAAATTTAGCATTTTATGGACGATTCTCTTGTAAATAGATATATGAAATTTACAACTTTTGCATACCTTCCACCAAAAAACTATATAGCTCCACGAATTGATTAAAGTGCGTTTATCGTGATGGTGGATGATCATGAAATTTAAATTTGCTCTTGTTAGTGCAAATAGTCAAGGTTTTTTATTCATTTATAAGAGGTAGCTGATTTAGAGCAAATTTACGTTTAATTTTGCGATAACAACGTTGGATAATGTCGTTTCGTGAGTTTAAATTTAAATCCATTTAAAATCAGGCCCCTCATCAACTAGCACTAGGACTTTCGAAATGGTTCCCGACCATCAGTGGCAGATTTAGGGGGAGGGGGTTTCAGACACCCCTTCCACCAAAAACGGAAAAATCAAAATTTAATACTACTTTGCAAAATATAAACTATACTAGCTGATTACCTGGCGTTGCCTGGGATGTCTCTTAGACTAATCTCCTTTTACTCAGGAAAAATAAAATCTGTCTATTGTAAGATCAAAATACTTTTTCAAGTTCATAATAATACACAATATAATATAAAACTTAACTTATACACTACACCGTTTCGCGGGAGCTGCACTTCGCCGGTCGAATTTTCGCTTCGAGGCACGACGCGGCTGAACCACTTCATTAAAATGCTTGTAAAATCTACACCATCGAAATTTTACGAATTCAATAGGTTTGTTTGTCAAATGCACAAAACAAATAATCCATTAAATTTGATGATGATTGAATTACTATTAAATTGAAGTATTTAACACTTCTGTTTTTAATATTGTTCTATTGATAATTTAGGTTAATTTTTGTAGATAGGCATATGCTGTCAGAGACTTATTAGTAGAACTCTTTGAGGTAAATAATACGGCCATTCATAATTGTCATTCATAATCTCTATCCTTTTAGACAGCGTTAGAGAATATAACTCCTTTCCCCGATTTTATTAACATATACGTTCAAACACTATTTGTATCTTTCTCATAACACATTTCAAAAATACAAGTTAGCCTATGTTCGTCTAAACTATCTCCATTTGCTAAACTTCGCCACAATCACTTGAGTCAGTCAGCTAGCAGACAGACAGACAGTCACTTGCGTGTTTCGCATTTATGTTTTAGTATAAATTATTTACACATTTGCATTGCGAGGTTAAAACAGTATATTGTGCTTTTAATAATTTGTTAAAATATATTCCTACAGTATCGCAATTATTTAAAATGTTCGTTATTTTGCAGTAATATTTCATCTCGAATCTGTCGCCCCCCCCACACACACACACAAATTAAATCCAGGACACTGCCCACAATCCAAGAAAGTGTGCCGTTGTCACCCGTGAGGTTTAATTGTCAACTTCTCTATGTCCATGTTTTTTTTTTCTTCTTTCTTTCTTTCTTTCTTTCTCACTCGTTCGTCGGAGCGGGTTTTGCGGTGCCTGCCATCCGTCGTGTTTTCGGACGCGTGCCCATCACCATGGTTCCTGTGCGTGTCCTTGGCGTGCGTCTGTAGAATGCGCGACACGCATCCGTCCGTCCATTCACATAAAAAAACATTAAATCTTTTTTTTCTGAGTACATACATTGCATGATTGTGTTGCCGTTCATATTAATTTAGTTTTATGTGTACTCAACTTTGGCACGGTTGTGTACATTAATTCTGTAGCCCCATCCTGGTCCGGGTTTTTCTCCGTTTTTCCTTCGGATAGAGGCGGATTTCTTATACAGGTTCTCTAGCCTTTGTCTAGGGGCGTGTTTATTGTAACAATAAATCGTGAATTTGATCGGAATTGATGGAATACGTCCCTTGCTTGCTTCCGGAGAGTAAATTAGTTTATTGTCCTCCACGTGGTCATACATGGCAGTTCGTAACGGTTTCTTTGACAATAAATTTATTATTATTAAACATATCTTTTTTTGCTGAATACATACTCTTGCTTGTTACTTTGCCTCTAAGAGAAATTCAACTTAAGCAGAAAAACATGAACGGAAATACACTGTGTTTATTAATTTATTGTATAATAACAGCAATAAATTACTTTATTGTCCTCAATGTGGTCGTAGGCTCTTTTGACTATAAATTACATATTTATTTTCTTATTTATTGTCAGTCTAATTGGCTTCATGTCTGTACAGCGCTTGTGCACAGTGTAGCCAACATTTTTACTTCGCCATCGTCCAGAAGAGTCTTTTTCTGTTTCGAGCGAGTGGAACAAGTATTACCTTGTTATTAACTTTTGTATTTCCTTGCAGCAAATAGTCGCCTTCGTGATTACCATAAATATTTATTTGGATATTACTTAAAGTTGTAGAAGTTGGCAATTCGTTAGGCATCCATATTGCATAATTTTCGGCAAGTTACATGACTTGCAGTTCAAAAATTGATCGAGCGATGAATACTAGGGGATCCCCGTATTGTGGAGACGGAAATCATTTCTACTCCCAACAATGCCTCGCATCATTCTATTAAAGCAATCATATCCTGGTAAAATATTCCTATCACATAGAAACATTTATTATCTTTAACCCTGCCAGGCATTATTCGCGTGCTACACAAAATTCACACGATATCCAATCAATATATCTTCAGTAGCTTTGAATAAATTCACCGTTTTCACAAATTAGTGTTGCAATGTAGGAATCGTCGTAGCAGAGAGTGTTAGTGATCAGCTTAAGGTAGCACTAGCATAGGTAGAATTAAATCACTAGAATATCTTAAATAGGCATAAATAAACAGAGAAAGACATGTAGTACTTATTGTGATTTCAACTTGAAAAACATACCTCACCGGCCATTTAAATGAAATAATTACAATAATTGATGGTGAAATACATTGCGTCTTAAGGAGAAAACATTTATTTTCAAACAAACCGCGAACTTTGAAATCAAGAAAATGAGGGAGGTTTACTTTGATTTGTAGAAAATCTTCTATAGCAGTATTACATCACTTTTATCTCTAGGTCATATCACTGGCCATTTGAGAAAGCTATTTCAGTTTTTTTGAGGTGAGATGTATAAATCAGGAAATGTTAGCGCTCCGTCGCCATTTTGTAACATGCTCTCATGAATTTCAAACAAGTCAAGCGAGTTCCTGAGCAGAGTTCGTACAATTAACTGATAAAAACGCGATTAATTTGTGTGAATGTTATTTTTCATATGGTTGTGTTTTAAAATAATTACAATAAAAATAAAGAAACAAATATATACTCTCTGTGATTTGACTAACTAGGAGTGTTAGTTTGTACTCAAGTGCAGAGGTATATTTGACAAACGGTCACTTGTGTCTCGAACTGTCAACAAAAAAGAAAAAAGAGGCAGGGAGCGGGTGACGCTGAAACCTGCAGAAGAAATTGTGTCGAACCCAAGATATAATCGCTACTTGTGAAGAGGTTTCCACGAAAATAACAACTCAACTTCGCAAGTCATGAGTTTCTAGCACGGTGACCTTGAAGTCCCGAAATTTCGCTACGTGATATATTTAAGGGAATCACGAAATATTACTTTCACTCGCTCCGAAGTAACAAATTCACATGCGAAGAGTTTCAAAATCACGTGGGGGCGTGGGAAATGTTTTTTGCCAAAGATCAGTGGGACAAAGAGGGACAATTTATTTTGGGGTTATAACATTCCCAATAATTAAAAGAAAAGGAACGAAAAGAAGAAAATAATAATAGACTTACGACCTTTATATAATATATATACTCATTTAGAGTTGAAACATTTTAATTATACTATGTTCTTGCGATCTCCTAAATTATTCTATATTCTTTGATGGAAGCGTTCTTTGATAAGTGACCACTTGGATGGAATCGATGGTCACTTCTTTCCGGATAATTAAACAACAAATAGACCTCAACAGTGGGCAGACGCTGTTTCAACATTTTTGATGGTCTAGTGACAGCGTCTATGATTCCGCTGAGCGGGAGAGCGCGGGTTCAAATCCCGCTCGGTTGAGGTTTTCAGCTGGGGTTTCCCCTCACCTATTCCAGACAAATATCGGTTCGGTTCCCTGTGTTCCCCGACAACCCCACATCTCTCCTTCCCAATGTCCCTCTCTTCTAAATCCAACGGTTAGGAGGAAGAGCCCGACACGGCTTGAGCCTCATAGCCAAAAGGCAATAAATAATTTGTGCTGTTGGTATTTTCTGCAGCGCCATATCATATTCAGGGTAGAGTTTATTCCCGTTTCCATTATATTCATCAAACACTGGATAATTCAATCCTGAAGCTCGTTTTTGCTCAGCAGGCGACGATACCTAATTGAACTAACAATAGCACAATGGAATCTGCAAAAGAAGGGAACTCGTTCGGGCAAATTTAGCGACACGCAAAATTAGAAAGACAAGAAAACGACAAAGTCTCATCAGGTTCATGATCCGAAGTCTGCAGCTGCAGCAGTCGTTTCTTTGTTAAGGAATTAAGAAGAGTCGTCAGAACACGTCGCCTTTTTAGAGCGATGACACTCAGCGATATCAGCGCTCCAAGAGGCAGGGTTACACACTGTCGAGGAGCGATAAGACCTCGTTAGCACCGAGTCGGTCGCGTCTTCTTCATCCCCAAACAAACAGGGGTTTTACACCTGGAAACTATTTAGTAAACAAAGCGTAAATTTCTGCACTTTTCTTCACAGCAACACTCTTTAGTTCACTGTGATTCAAACGTCAGCACGATGCCGGTTACCATTGGCATCACCCGAACAGTTTCGTAGATACATTGAGTGTTCAAAGTTTATATTATTCGTTATATTATTTCTCTCGCGTTCGTTTATGGATAAAAATACAATAAATACAATTAAATCGGTTGCAATGACGTCTCTGAACGAAAATCGATTTTTCTTGGGAACACCGGATTAACCGGACGGGGTCTAGTCCACGACCAGACCGGTTAAGAGGGGTCATAAATATCACAAATTGGTTTAATCTAAAAATACTTCAGTTTCGACAGTAATACAATAAGCATGAGAAGAGCTATTCGAATAAACAAAACACCCATTACGTCGTATCAGTTCAATCGGAGAGAGGTGTTCACAGTGTGTGACCGTCAGATGAAGGGAGGGGGAAAGAATCACTTCCGCTTAATAGGCCGTGAATTGTATCGTTTTTGTTTCCTGCTAACACTTTTATTATCTACTTCCATAAAAAACTTTGTTCCTTATCTTGTTCAAGAGAGAGGAACATCTCACGTGTCAGAGGTCCCCTATCGATCAGGTGGTGACTGACTGAGCTTTATTGATAAAGTTTCCGGCGTCTTATTGGTGTCATGTTGTCATGATACGGTTTACACTTCGTTATAATTCACTGTAGACAAAAGTAGTACGTTTGAGCAAAAAAAAAAATTATACATACATTTGACCTTTAATGACACCTTCTAAATCGGGATTTTGAAAAATCCATTCTCACTAACTCTACAATGCAAAAGCAAAAAAAAAAGGCAAAATTTCAAGCTCCTATTTTTAAAAACTTTCTCTCTGAATAATCAATCTTTGAAAAGAACGCCGCTTACACAGAGGTAATTACCACAAAGATCTTTGACTAATATATATTCTAAAGTAAAGTAATTACCATGCTCGTGTATTCCTATCCACACGATTTAGATTGTAAAACAATAATTCAATATTTCGTTGTGGGGTTAGAGAATAAGGCATTCATACAACACCTTATACTTTGAAACAGAGTGAAAACACACAAATGTTTCTTTCCTTCTTTCTTTCAAGGTCTTCACCTCACAGCGAAACAATAGCAAGACGAATAACGTAACGAACAACCGAAGACACAATGCCGCCGTCTTCTTTTCATCTCCAGCAACTGACGTTCCCTCGGAATCGGAAAGTTTAAATGAAATACTGAAACATTAACAATCTTTTCTAACGTTGCTTTAGTATTTTTGTTCTACATTTTTCAAAACATGTTTATGATAGAAGAGCCATCGTCTTCAGTAGCGTGTTTATTGCAACAATAAATCATGAATTTCGTGTTTTTTCAACTCTTATGATTTTTAAACACTATACTCAAAATAATCTATAGTTCGATAATAACTTGTACATGTAAATTTACAAACATATTTGCGTTAAATTACAAACATATTGACATTATATATGTATTATAACTCGCAGCTAA
>NNCF01130930.1:87152-97746 GCA_002313205.1 Laupala kohalensis | reverse complement strand
TTGTAGCTTTTCAAATTAATGTCCCAGTTCATATAGCTGTGGCGAGCCTTCCTTCCTCTATCCAGCTTCTAGTAACACTATCTATTACTAACCACTTCTACTAACCCCTCCACGTGGGCCAAGTTGTTGGTGAACCCATCTAACCGGCCCACCTATACTCCTACCATTCTACCCTCCTACTAACTCCTATCGCTCCATGGAGATGAGATTCAATAGCACTAAGCTACATTTCCTCCCATTTACAAATACAACAATATAAAAAGAACATAGCGCTGTGGTCCAAGTTCTTGCATTTGACAGAAGTCTAAATCCTGCATCGGTACATTACATTAGTGGTGCAAAACCATTACCCGTAATTTCTCGTATACTCATATTGTATACGACAAAATACAGAAAAGTGTATATTACGTAGATTTAGTTACACACGAGGTATGCATGTTTATTTTACCGCTCTCATATTTTTTCCTTCTTTCGGTTTAGGTTTCACAAAAGTTAACTCTCCCCGTGTTTTGTGCACTTACGTTGAAAAATGGTGTTTACGACCTTTGAAGCATAAAGCTTGGATGTCCGGTTAAAATATTTCAGGAGCCTTATACAACCTGAAAATGAGAACACATGAATCCCAAGTGGGGCACGCTTTACACACTTTTTATAGCTTTGTGTTCCATAACAACATCACAAAAACGTGACTCAGATGTGTGTTTCAATTCTTAATAACGTAAGTTGTATTGTAGGACACACAGTCATTGCCGTAGCCAGAATTTTTTCGGGGGGTGTTGGCAGACTTCTTGCGAAGAATATATTCGTGATAACTGTAAAGTTCTTTGTCCTTGACTCTGTAAATTTCTTCAATTGTATAATTCTTGCATTCACGTTAAGTAGTTGTCAAATTAAAGTACATTCGTGGCAACTTTTAAAAAAATATCTACGTGCCAGAATGTAATACAAGTTTGCTTGAAAGGAAGTTGGGATTCCCCGATCTTCGTCACGTAAATGTGGCTTAGCTTTCATCCCAGTTCCTACAAACTTCTAATTTCCAACTTCTGATTCCATATCTGCACGAAACGCTACTTCGGGAAATCCCACCAAACAAAGTTTTGGACAGTTTAAAAGTTATTACTGTTAAAAAGAAGAAGATCGCCGACTGTGTCTCTTATCAAGTGATCGCTCACACTCCGTCGTCCTAATTGTTGCTAAACTCGTGTATAATCTCAATAAACTAACCACTGACCGACGTTTATCAAATGTTACCCCACGATCTAGCCCACTTACGCGGGTTACCAACGCATCAGCCACAAAATCAATCATCAATCGGAGGTTAGAAGAAATTACGTTTTCCGTTTTATGGAACTACTATTATTAGAAGGAGCCTCCTTTACAATATTACAACCTACTATTTACTCCATCTTTGGGTATCTGCTGGAAAGTCTTCCAAAAAATTTTCAAAAAAATAATGTACAAAGGACAAAAGAAAATGATTATGAGAAATAGCCATGGAAACGAACATCAACATAGGAGCATCGTAACCGAGAAGACAAGTGACAGGAGATTAGGTCAGGAGTACCAACTAAACGTAGTTTACACGACAAACTCCACGAGCTCCAGAATTTCTTTGACCTCTGCTCCAGATGTGGTCAACATTTCGCTCCGGACAATTAGCGTAGTTTGGAATTCACATTATCAATGTGACAATTCCATTTGAGGTTGTCCTGCATACGGAGCCCTAAAAATTTGATTAAGTTGACAGTTTCCATTTATCGAAAGAAAGCTTTTCATGATACTCGTCCATGGCTATCTTTGTAAGAAACAGTGAATGTCAAGAAAAAAGTAAAACTGGACACAAGATAACTTCAAAGCGTACGAGAGGATAATCCACATCCGTTGTTCTGCCTTCGCGACCGGAAGTGCACTCGGCTTGTCACATCATGGCCACGAAGGGATTTCGGAAAGGAAAAAAAAGAGAACCGACAGGAACAAGGAAATGGAGGAGTTGTAGAAGACGCCTCCGCAAACAATGCTTCGTCCCCAACATGCACGCCTCCGTAACGGCAACCAACACTCGCTGCTGTCACCAGCATATCCTCAACCTCCAACTCCTCCTCTCCAGTGGTAATTACACGACCCCCTGGTAGCCCCTCTGGTAGATCGTGGCTAGCATGAGTGCTTACCACGGATTCATCCCGAATTCTATTCGTATTAGCATCTCACTTCGATGTCCCAGTTCATAAAGCTGTGGCCATTGAAAAGCGAACCATCACTCTCCTACTCCCCTAGTATCACTGTAACTCATCTGTAACTAACTACTCCTATAACTATAACTACCTACAATGAGCTACAACGAGGTACTGTACTTGTCAAAAATATCTGGGACACATTGATTCAGAGAATTGAGAAGGAAACGAGGTACCTGGTGATGAAGAAGATAGCGGCGACAACAGACACATCCTAAACAAGTTTAACACCTGAGAAAGAATATTAGGAAAATAATTGTGACAAATCCCTGTCATGACGATGTTGGGTACAGGGAAGAAGTGAAAAATAAATTTAAAAAATAAGCAGCTTCACGTGGGCCAAGTTGTTGGTAAATCCAGCTAAGCGGACCACCTATACTCCTACCATTCTACAGCCCCATGTAGATAAGCTTCAATAGCACTAAGCTACATTTCCCCTTTACAAATACTACAATGAATAATATGGTGCTAGCTATCACCAGGTTGAAAAAGCATAGTATAGGTGATATTGAGAATACCAAGTCACCAAATCACTAAAATGGTGCAAAATATTTTCATTCGAGAAAAATTTTCAACATTTTATGCGAGGAGATCTAATGAGGTGCAGCTCATGACAAAAGTTCACGTAGCTGTATGTTGAGAAAGTAGATCTCTGTCTCGAGTAGTTGTTATGCATCGACGTAACGGGATTCCATCGCGACAGAAAATACTTGAATGGATAAAAGAAGACGTTATGAAGGCCAAGAATCTCACAAAATGCAATCCAGAATAGCACACCAAGTACAACTTCTCGACAAAAACTTTCCAACTACATACCAGCACGAATGCTGTTTTCTTTACATTTATTTACATGTTGAAGTGAAACACTTCACATAGGGCCGTTATAAAGGGGTTCAACATTTACGATTGCTCATCGTTAAAAACTGTCTAGCGCCTTCTTCTAGGTATCTACAGGTTGACCGTCAACAATGTTGTATACGTTGAGCGTCAACTGGTCAACGTGACTTCAACACTTCTAGAATTCCTACCAACTTTACTATTTCTTGTCAACCTTTTGCTTCTTAATATGGGCCAATACACCGTCAAAGCTGCTAGTAAAGGTGTTGTTTTCAATTTGACTATGAATTGTATTTATAATTTTAATATGAATAGATTCAGATATTATTCTTTTAAATACGATTCTTTTCCGGTCAATAATCTTCTCACTCAAAATTCATTATATGGTTTTTTTGTGATCGAATGGTTTATCATCCCTCATTCTCTTGGATCTTTGTTGTTTCTAATATTTCTTTTATGTTCTTCAATCCTAGTTGATATTTTTCTTTTTGTTTGAGCAGCTCAAACATCTTTGCATTGTTACACCCTATTTCATACACTTTAGCTTCATTATCATTGGTTTTATTTCACCTCTTTTAAATAATTAATATACCACGTGTTCATAGTTGTTTCGCGCACACAATGTGATTGTGTATAATATAATACGTGCAAGTGAAATGTGTGATTGAATGATTCACAGTCAATCAATANAATCAATCAATAGGAAAGAGAAGTAAAAAATTGTAGACGTTATAAAAATAGAGATTTTTGAGTAAACTCATATTCAATTCATGTCTTTTCATTAAAAGCATAGTTTCTATCATTTATGATCAACTTTTCAGTTCACCGGTTCGATAAAAATTCATCACAAGTATTAAACATTTCAAACATCAAGTTTCTGTGGAAGAACACATCCTTAATTCGTTTTCAAGAAGAAATCATTAACTCACGGTTTGAAGGTTGCGTAATGAAAATGGAATGAAGACGAAATGTTTCCATTTGTCTTGACAATGAAAGGAGTCATTGAAGCTTACGAGTAGTACTTGCGAACGTAGAATCGAAATCAAATTTATTTCTCCAGTTATACCCGGATGTACTCATCAAAGCTATTAAATGACCCGTATGTTCCATTCGGACAGAAATATAGCTTATTTCCTAAAAGATGTCCTACCTACTACACTGATTTGCCTGCACAATTGAATTAATGTAACGTAGTGGACAATAGATAGAAATTGTACTAGAGAGGATGTTCTCGATGTTGAAGGTTAAAATGTAAGATAAGGGATTCTTATTTTTAAAACTGTTTTCTTATAGAACTATTCTAAAAAATAAGGCTATTAAAAACATATTAGGTAGGTAATGCCAATGTTATGTGTAACTGCCTGATCGTCCACGTAACCTCGGAATGGACCTCATTGGGTCAAATAAGGAAGGAGTATAAGGAATCATCAAAATATCATTATACGAACATTTGTTTATCATTGTACGTGTATGAAACCAATTTTTTGAATTTAATTTTGAGTTATCAAACGATCATTTCCCATACCATTTCGTGTTATCGCATATACTTCTTACTTGAATCCGTACGAATTCATTGTTTTTTTTTATTTCGAAGTCACATGTTGCGTGAGCCAACGTACCGCATTCCACTTTGTGTCAATCGTATGTTCAAAGCGTGTTATAGAGAGTTACTAAGCAGTATATAGTAGAACTAAGTGTTTTTCGATCGATTGCAAAATCATGACGTGTTATACTTGCTTTCTATTCAGGAATAATCCGGATGGTTCCTCCACATACGTGATGTATCAGGAATGGAATGCATATTGAACAAATGTGTGAGTAATAAAGTTTTGCGTATTCAATTTCTCTTTTATAAGCCCCCTTCTCTCCTGGTGGTCGAAATTTCAACTTATCATTTTTTCAGATTTCTTTTCCCCGTGGTCCGAGTAACGTATTTACCAAGTTTCAATGAAATACACCCACCAGAACGAAGTGTACATAGGTCTAATCTGGGTAACTTTAATTACAACCACCCGGTACATAGCCATCTGTGATTTAGAATTTTTCTTCCGGAACTGACGAGTTCGACACGATTATCGAGTATCGAATCAAAAGTTTCGAGAGCTAAAAAATTATAACTCAATAACTGAAAACGTGCCACTTCTGGTCCAGTTTTTATATTGTTGTATTTATAGTAATTGGGAAATGTAGCTTAGTGCTATTGAAGCTTATCTGCATGGAGCGAAAGGAGGTAGGAGTTACGAGTTGGGTGGTAGATAAGTGTTAGTAGGTGGGCCAGTTAGCTGGATTTACCAACAACTTGGCCCACGTGAAAGTGTTAGTAGAAGTAGTTAGTAATAGTTAGAGTTATTGATACTAGGAGGAGCTGGATAGAGGAAGGAAGGTTTGCTTTTGAGTAGTCACAGCTCTATGAACTGGGACATTAATGTGAAGAGCTACAAATTTCCTGGTCCCATCGGGAATCGAACCCGGGAACACTTGATGATGAGTGACAACACTACCACCTGAGTCACCGGTGGGGTTCCTGGCCCAGTTTATCGTGTGATCCCCGATGACTCTACGTTTCATCACAGAAAATGAAGAGGACAAGATTTAGTTCACGATACAAACAGCGGTCTACGAATTCAAAGCACATTCTTAACAATTCAAAGCACAGGGAATCCATTCAAAACAATTCTGTTATGGAAGAAGCCTGATGACTCGGTAAGTGAAAATACACAATCAACTCCCGTACCCACGTTTCATAACATCGCCTCTTTATCTGCAGAACAATGAGAGGAGGATTATGAATAATGAGTGAATGCAGTATGAAGCAGAAGTAAACTCAAGACACAATTCAATCTTCACGAACAATATTCACAAGACGAGTTGGTCTAGGAAGTCCGTGTGAAGAGATATCATCTGAAGACGGCATTTTCCTCTGTTTTCATTCGGATAGAGAACATAGGCGCCAATGTCATTAGCACTTTTGTTATTATTATTAATCTCAAAGTTTTACAGCACTTAATTATTAGGATTTATTTTGGAAATAATTAATGGGAAACCGTACGTATTTATTAAATGATTTCTATTGTAAATGTTAAATCCGCCACTGCCCTTGAGCCCCTGATAGGAATTGATGGGATGGTCCCTCGCTTTTTTCCAGAGAGTAACATTGTTTATTCCCCCCCCCCCATATGGTCATACGCAGTTCGCAACTGATTTTTTGACAAAGTTTATTTATTTATTCATCTGATTGTCAAGGCTCGGAAAATACTTTAACACCAAATTAAATACAAAAATATATAATGTAAGTAATTCAATACCAGAAAAACAGTCAAGAATAGAGTATAAACAGGCGAAGGTCAGTAAGCTGCGTTTTTTTTTAATTTCGAAGGAAGCATTGAAGCAGCTCACCCATGCTATTCAACAAGACACTTAGTATTTTCTCTTTTGATATAAGGATGTTTTTTCTCATAAATAGGCAAACGCATTAAAAACAACAACAACTTAATGCAAATAAATAAATAAATAAAACAAAGCTTCGTGTGTTTAAAATGTTGTAAATAAACACACAAATCAGAATTACGATATAAACAATTTTACAACAAATGTTAGTTAGTTAATTCCAGAAGGAATAATTCAATATAATTTTTTTAATAAAAAGTATCTCTTAACGACTTTGGTTACTTATTAAGTCATCGGTTACATTTCTTCACAAACGCTGTTTCAGTGTGATTCTGATACATGTTGAGATATAGAATACGTTGTTTTTTTTGCAGTGTGTTGCGATGCTCTCCGTTCAAGTTGAAAGTTGTTTAGAAAATGGTCCGCAGGCAAAAATGAAGTTGAACAGCGCTGGTCTAAAGCATTATTAAACAGATTCTCTCCGATAACATAAGCTAGTGGAAAATGACTCGTCCCGCAGCACCCAAGCAATATATTTCACGCTGCCCCCGCCGCAGGGTTCTCTGGAAGGCTTCAAGCTTCCATCACTTGAGAGCCAGAGACAGAGACAAATACAGTCCAGCGGCGTCGTGGTGTTGCAGGGGTTTAAGTGTCCTGAAGCGGAACTATGACCCACCTGCGAGGGAGGCCCAGGGCCCGCTCTGGACCCCTCGCGGCTTCCGGCACCCCCCACTCCCACCCCCCACCATTATACACGTGCGCCACCTGGCACTCGAAACAAATGAGCGATGCAGCGGAGCCACGGCGAGAACGTTGAGGGACTCCGCTGAAAGCGATGCGTGCTTTTCTCCCTTTGTATGGTGTTTAAGACGTCGAGTTGAAAAACACATCTCGATTAAATTAGAAAGAAAGTTATTGTCAACCGAAAAATATTTATTTATTTTGACAAAGCTTATGATGTCATCTTTCCCAATGTAAGACCGTTACAGATATTCTTTTTCATTCGTTGCCTGAAGATGACCCACAGTGGGGGGTTGAAACGTTATGTAGTCTCCTTAATATTTAATTAATCCGTCTGTGTAAAAGGTTGTTTTAGTCAATAAATAATTAACCTAAGATCCCTACCACTGAAACTGGTAAATTCAATTAGTCTACTCTGTTTCACCTCATGTTTATATGAATTTCAGCACTTGTGCGCAGAACCGGGTTTCTCAGCTTCTCAAGGCGAAGACGATGCAATTCAGCCACTGACATTGAATTCGGACGCCCCAAATGTTCCACAAGAACAGAAATCCGGTGACATGTTCAATTAGGATAACTCGGGGGATAATATCCACATGAAATTACATTAAATTTCATTAATTGAAAACCAAGGAGTACCAACTGTTAATAACACGAATTGTAGACTTCGATATTTTCTGAACAATGTACGTTACCCCATCATACTCAACGAAGTGTCAAAAATGAAGTACCATTACAAATATTATTTTCTAAACTTTTGTTTTAGTATACAGCTAAAATGTATGACAACTATTTCTTTTGTAGTTCACTCTAAAATCGAAATTAATTTCGAATTGCCGTCAAACCAAAAATGTCTGAAAAGTGCATGGTTTGGAATAAATGTAAAAAACACACGTACTCTATATATTTTTATAATAGATACTGACTTCGAAGATTGACAGACTTTACAATTTGACCCTCACCGTATCTCACCCGCATAACTTGACGTTCGACCTCCATCTTTATCTACCCTCGTGGTAAGAAAATAGAACGCATCGCTTTCTAGGTTATTCTACGCTTACTAACTAGAGGTCACGCAACTAATGGTAAAATATCTGTATGACAGCTTTGTTCGGCTGGAAGTTATAATTAAATAGATACGGGGTTTCTCATTAACCGTAAAAATGTTACTTTAACATGAATTGTTTAATATTAACCAGAGTACTAAAAACAATTCTTCTCGGTAATGCGACCCTGATACGTCACCTTTTCATTCCTCCATTCTGTGGAATTCTTCGAAATCGTCGGAGATATTCAGGAGAAATAATGAAAAAAAAAAATACAATTGCAAACTGCCATAAGCATCAAGAGGCAAGCGGCTTTTCGTTTCTTAGTGAAATGCGTATGAAGAAGAATATTCTTCCATTCGTTCACGCAGGTGCGCGGCGTCTGGATTGTCGTGGGAGTTTAGGACCCTTCCCCCACCATTCGTTCCACCGTCTCGCCCTCTTTTGTTCGCGTCGTAATTAGCTGCCTCTTTAGACTCAATCTCACGGCGCTTCCGGTGCGGAGAATACAAGAACTAAACGAAGAAGAAAAAAGAAGAAGAGCGGATCAACGAACTGCAACAGATGAGTAACGCAAAAACACAGGGAGATCCCAATTGCGATCATGATAAAACAGTAGGTCCCCGTGACAATTACTCAGTTCACAAACAGCGGTAGGAGATAGACAGGTTTCTGTGCAAAATAAAGGAATGAAGTTGGTGTTTAGTGATAAATAAAAGTTATATGTTTATTTATAACTCAAAACTTCCCAGGATGTATTCATTGAGAGGGCGTTTGCGTCGTCAACGACCAGGTAAAAATTGAGACAGACCGGGACTCGAATCCGGGACCTCCTGCTCTGGCCTCAGGTGAGCTGTTCACGGCACCACCCGCCTCGACTCTTCAAGTTCGTACACAACATCCACCCGACCTGTTCCGGTGAACGTGGGTTCCATCCCAAGTTCAGGGGATAAGTGACCACAGGCAGCTCCCATGCTGGTAGCACTTAAACCCGATTTCCGCCTACCTACGTGTCGGGTGCAAATTCTAACTCAAAACTTCCGAGTACCAAAACTACTCGAGAAGGACTGTTTGTTTATTATTTCCGTTTTCAATTATGAACCACAAAATGCACCCTGTTCCTACGCTCCGTTCCATTAGTAAATTTCGAAGTAATTTGGAAATCCATCTGTTTCGTCTGTCATCAGAATTTAACATCCGGCTATCTCTACTACTTTATCACTGCTTCTCCATCATCTTCTTCAATCTTATTCCCTTTCATCTCTCATCATGTCATTTATAATTCTTATTCTAAAACTCTTGACCCTTTCTCTCACCACTATCTAGCTTCACCAATGTTCTTCCTTTCTCTGTCTCTTCATCTTCTTCGTTTATTTATCCTTCAAAATTATAATCCATCCCTACACTCACCATTCTGTGTACTTTATCCTGAATGTATGAACTATTTCATGCACATGAAATGAATACGTATATTTCATATGATATTGGAATAAACCATTTGTTAGTTATAAATACTTCACGTATGATAACAATACGAAAGTTAAGATATAGGTTGATTGTCGATCCATACAGCACAATAAAAAGCAGAGTCGGACTGATTCTGCATCATTTCGTTTTTTTTATGGTACTAAATGAAAGACGTCGAAAACGTCATGTGTAAACGACGCTGTTTGTTACGGAACGTCTCACTATTTATTTACTTTTTTCGACAAAGAAAAATTAAACTAAATTTTAATTTTCTTAGCGAAATAGAACATTGTTAAAATGTGAGATTACAACATTTACAATTAGTCAAAAAGGCTAAAAAATTATCGTCGAAAATGGGAAGTCATTACAAAGATTGTTTAATTCGAGGAAATAGGGAGAAGAACAAAAAATATTTTTTCCGACTTGGAGCTTTATATTTAAAGTCTCATCAATCGACTCTTGAGATTGAATTGATCTTCGGGTTCAGGTTTCAAAGAAAAACTACTTTACTCTAACTAGCTTTCTTGATAAATTCAATAGCGGGAACACATTCCAGAGCACTATGTTCCATATATCTATTTGCGGACAGAGCTCTAATTTCTTGGAGATATGATCGGCATCTTCCTGAAGCTGCTCTAACCTCCGGGACAGAACCTTCTACTCATCTCGTATCAGGCCGAACATACCTAGCAGTCTGTATGAGTAATAGGAGAATTAGATGATACATTTGTCGGTTTGGCAGGGAAGTTTCAATGAAGCGACACCTCCCCGAGGCAGATGATTTATGAATGACGTGAGGGCGAATTGTTGCGGTGGAAACATTAAACGAATCCCGCCTCGACCACCGCCGCGAATTCTGCTTTTGCATCAGACAGGAACTGAACC
>NNCF01130930.1:73987-87028 GCA_002313205.1 Laupala kohalensis | reverse complement strand
AAAAAAAAAAAAAAAAGTATTATAAACTCAAACATATAGACGGAAATGGATGACATAATACGAGTACAAGAGTTCGGTGACATCGATTGTCATAGGGGTTTGTGTGTGGGGTGGGGGAGGATAAAACCACGATGCGTCACGTAAAGGAAGGCAATGACCTTGGAACACGACAAGCGTCGAGAGCAAAAGTTCCAACGAGACAGTTGCGGTCCGACGAACGCATGAGGACGCAATGAAGGTCAACGACCTCGACAAATGTCGCCTTTTAACACAGACAGACAGACACATCAGAGCAGAGCAGAGCAGACGACGACGGAACCGCGCTCCGCTTCCGGAACGCAAAACACTCAGCTCTCCTCCTACAAGGAATCACTGAAGAAGGGAATCGAAGATATATATGTAAGAGGAGATGTGAGAAGCCACGACAGCAGTTACGAACAAAGCTCACGTCAAGAAAAATTTCCATACCCATTTATAACAGACATTACCTCATCAACAGTCTCTTGAACTTTTGAAAAGAAAAAAAAAATAAACGAAAGAACACGAACTACCGATTTTTACTATTTTAATACGTCACTACACGCGTCATTTCGTGACTGTACGTCGTCCATTCGCTGGTGATGTATATGTCACCGAAGTCGTATGGTTTCATCGGTTTGTCATCACGGATTTTGACAGTTGCAGATACAGGAAACGGTTTGCCTTGACTTTTTCAAACAATCACGTTTTCTATGTTTTTGGAGTCCGTAATATATTTTCTTATTAAATTGACCCTACTCGCAACAGAAACTATGTTTAATGGCTTCTAATTCCAAATAACATATATTCTGAGCACATCACGAAAATCAGAAGAGCCAAAGAGAAAAAGAATGCAATTGAGGGAAGAGAATTAAAATGAATAATACTTTCCATCTTCAGTGTCACGTTCATGAGTGATTTCCCCAATTTCAAATGGAAGGAAAACCGGAGAAAAACCCGGGCCCGGATGGGGGTAGAGAATTAATGTACACAATCGTGCCAGTGTTGAGTACACATACAACTAAATTTATATGAATAAAAAGACAATACAAGCACGCAGGATATTAGTTTTGAAATTGTAGTCAGATATTCTGTAGTACTTTCTGTGGCCCCATCCTGGCCCCGGGTTTTCTCCGGTTTTCCTTCGCGTAGATGCGGATTTGATATAAATTCACGCTAGGCTCTTCCCTAGGGGCGGAATATATTGAAATAATTATTAGCGAATTTATTGTTATTTAATAGTTACTTTCCGAATGATTTATAGTTTGAAAATACGTACTTGTGAAATGAGATTTTCGTTATTTTAAAAATACAATATTTTTTCGTATTATGTTAGTACTATAACACGCGTCGAACAATTTTCGTTAGGCGTATGTTGAAATGATAAATCAGCCTCTGCCTTAGGGCCCTTGATCGTAATTGATGGGACGGTCCCTTGCTAGCTTACGGATAGTAAATTAGTTTATTATCCTCCATGTGGTCATACGCAGTTTGTAACTGCTTTTTGACAATCAATTTATTAAATTTATTATTACGCAGTTTGTAACTGCTTTTTTGACAAAGTTTATTTATTGATCAGAAATTTCGAGATGAATGGGGGGGGGGGTCAGTGAATGCTAGGGAATATATAATTATAATAATAATTACTATTACTAATAATATTATTATTACTTGATGGAAAAACTAACGAAGGAGAGAGAAGCCGTGTAGGCTGGCTGATGGAACAAACGTGGCAACGCTGCCTCTTGGCTTTGATTGGTCGGAGTCTGAGGCAAGTTCCCAATGCCTCGTTCAACAGAACCCCATTATGTTTTATATGCAACAATAGTACTGTATTATCTTTTTTTACACGACAAAACAGCAAAAAGTACACGAATTCGGGTTAATAATTTCCTCCAATATTTGGCATCAAAAGAATCATCACCTCTATGGTAAATGAGGTACAAAAAAGATAAAATACATAAGAACTCACCCCATCACTAACTTTGAATTTCCTCAAGACGGAAAAAGAACTCACCTGCAACAAGAAAAAATTGTTCATTAATAAAACAGTTGAAAAACGTTCTACATTTCTTTGCTATACGTTACTCACTATCATTTGGGAACAATATTCAATACTTTCATTTTAATATAAAAAGCAGAAAAAAGGATGTAGCAATTGCAGGAGTTATATTTTTTCCATGGCTGAAAAAAGATAATTTCCCCGTTGCAGTAGGAACAACAATTTATAGACATCAGTGTTCTTTCCCGCTCTTAATTAATAAATGGATTATAAGTACATTGGCTGAAGGAATAATCTCACTGGAAAATCAATTATATTACGAGACCTCTAGCTCCGTTACAGTGCGATTACAATGTATATACAAAGAATACTGAATTATATATTTACATATTCGCGCCGCGGTTTTTACTCCAGACGTTCTGCAAAAGAAAGTTATCAGAGAAAAATTAAAACTTGGTACTAACCATATAAAAAGTGCCGCCATTAAATTAAAAATTTATGATTAAGGGACTATTACCTTTTTTTGTGGGGCTTTAGGGCTCATCAACATCGAGGTCATTAGAGCCCTTAAAAATTGTTCAGGTAGGGAAAATGCAGTTACGCACTGAGGAGAGCCCCCGCGCGTGGGACTCGCCGAATAACTCAGCCATACCCACTAAAAACCCTCCTGAATTACAACTCAAATCCCAACATATCTCAAGTCTTTACTAAATCATTTAAAACAAGAAGAAGAGGAATGAGGAAAATGAAAGATACTTTAGCCCTAATGGCGTCGGGATCGAAAAGAAGAGGTGGTGATCAAGGGAGGTCAGGAAAGAGAAAGGAAGGAGCCTTGCACAAGTAAGTGAAAGTAATGCCAGACTCAGCTAGGGGCCCAATTCGCTTCATCGATAATGAGTGTATTCATTCATTAATCACCATTACTTAAATGCCGAACACTTGTATCTCCCTAATTCTCTTCCAAGTAATTCCATTTGCTGTTACAGTAGAAGCCGTCGTAGCCGATCTGGTCGGTGACCCGTTTGCAGCGCAGACGAGAACACAATACGCGCTCTTACCGTCAACAATCGATTTTTCGTTCAAAAAGAGATCCCTACAAAATGCAATATCATCATCAGATTACTACACACAAGCAAATGAGGCGTAATTGCAACTCATTTTATTGTACAGTTTGTAGATACAGTACATACACGATTACGAAAAATGTGGATTACGGGAAAATAGATTCATATTGATCCATAGAATAATAGATTTGGAAGAGAAAGGGGAATCAAACCATCGTAACCTCCTCAACACAAAGAAGTTTTGCACATCTCACGTCACGTCGCCTTGTTTTACTTTCCAGCAAACGCCCGTCAAAGAATCAATCTTTGAGTCACTATCTCCGAGATATTTTACGCTGAAAGAGAGAGAGAAAAACTGTAATATCCATGGGACAGGACCCGTTGATCCTATAGGCCGCTCAAGAGGGGATCTACTGTATCCAGCGAATATTTGATAAAATGAAGTCCGTCTCCCACTTTGCCCAGATTCCTCGATTCCATTTTCCAGAGCACTCGGATCGGTTCCCTCTCGCTGCACCTTCTAATTACCTTCGCAACACGCATCATCTTCCTGGCGCGCGCGGATACGAGAGATCAAGTGGAAATGACGTCATAATCCCATTCTGACGTGGATTAATTGAGATTGTCGTCTTGCGCAATTTTCAAACTCATCTTCAACCTCATGCAGTAAAAGTATGTGGTGAGATTAAATTACTATTGAATGTGGTCTTAAACAATATATCGGCAAAATGTTAGTTAGAAATCGTAAAAACCGGAATAGATTAAAAAATGGAATATTCATTAAATTTAAAAAGGGAAAACTGAATTGAAATGAGATTACATATTTCATCAGATGGTATAACTAATATTTAAAAAAACATTTCACTCACCAATATAATATACACTTTTAATTACCGTCGCTACGGTAGAGTCGTGAAATTGAGAACTTTCACAAACTATTGTTTGTTTTTTTAAGTTCTACCCAAAAAGCAAATTTATTACCCTGAAAAATACATTGCTTGAATCATGACATAAATTTTCAGTCAGGCCGGAATTTATATCTGCACTCTTCGTATTTTTTTCGATCTGCTAATCAGCTTTAAGTTTTACTCAGGTTACGATATAAATGAAGGAATGTTTTCTCCTCATTGACAATGCTTCAGCAATTTTATTATGGCTTCTTCGTGACTACACAATAACAACAAAATTCTAATGAATAGCACAGGTGCAAAGTATGTGCTGACCCAATATTCCCTTTCTTTAACTGAAGCGGTTTGAATTTAATAATATTTAATCTTATCCGTATTTTTGTTTCCACTTTAGTACCGAAATTTATATCTGAAATGTAATTTTTTAAACCGAACTAAAAAAAATATTATGAACAAATTAGCAGAGTCCCAAAATTTTCTTTATTGTAATACGGGTACATACATCTTCCAAAGCAACTAATTATGCATCAAGATAGAAAAAAGGAAAGAAAGATAAGAAGGAAAGAAAGATAAGAAGGAAAGAAAGATAAGAAGGAAAGAAAGATAGGAAGGAAAGAAAGATAAGAAGGAAAGATTCCACATTATTCTAGACCGCTTTCATCTTCTCAGTACACGTCCCAGACGCCGCATCGCGACATCGAGGCGCCATTACAGCAGCAGCAAAAATGCGCCGCGGAAAGCACTTCTCATTGAATGCGCAGCGCAAGGACGAGAAGGAGAATACCACCGCACTCAATGACACAACTTTTTCCAGCGCAGCGCGTATTATTAAACACCAGTACCTCCCGCCTGACAGCGGGAAAAACGCTCGTTTCGACGACGACCAGAAGACAGACATGAGACGGAGACGATCGCTTCGGAGGAGCGATGCGTGCAAAGGTCGAAATCCTCAAAAACAGGGTCAAAAATATACGAGAGTCAAACTCAAACAGAATGAAAAATCTATTAGACTTTTCCATATCCCTTTTAACAAATCGGAAGCCAAAATAATAATAAAAAAACAATCATGGTTTTCAAAAATTTAGGACATCGGCATTCATTAAATCTGAAATATTGCGGATAGTAATTTTCTTAGTATTTCTAAACGATTTATCTAATTTTTATAGTGGAAACAATATTCATATAAAAAAATGTCTCTATTATCAAAATCTAATAGGAAACAAAAAGTAATGTGTAAAACGTTTTTTTAAAATAAAAGATCTAATCGTCCAACTTGTCTTAGCCTGCGGTCCATTTCCTGTACGTATAGGAGACGTGTACACTTTCCGTCGACCGATCGGGATGGAATTGAATACTGCGGTGAATAAAACCAATAATTGGTCATTGTGTACTTATTTGTTTGTAACGCGATGTTTGTGTCAAATACAAATTTTACATTATTTCAAGCCGGGAATGTTTTGTTCATTCTTCATTTTTTTAAAGTATATTTTAATACTTAGTATTATAATAAAATGTTTTTCTTATTGTTATACATGACGGGGTGATTCCCAAACCCTATTTTCTATTTTCTTTCACTGAACACGTCATGTCCCGTCTAATATTAATCTGACAGCGAAGATTTACAACACAACCGTTTGATGGAAAACGCAGTATCATTCGCAGTTGGTATAAGGGTATCTGAGGGAAGTGGTCTTATTCATTAAAAACTAGTGAAAACAGCCTCAACTTAGAACAACATTTTCCTCTAAAGAAAGCAACAAAATTACTTCAATATCGATTGCCATTTCGTGTATGAACTAGGAACTTCTGTGCACGATACGTACTCTGGGCAATATTTTTCTCATCTGAAAATGTGTTTTAAATCTCTAGCTACGAATCAGACCAACAAAATAGTTTCATTATACATGTGGATCATTCTTCCCGGCATGTGGAGTGTGGACCAACTGTGCGACGCGCCGAATAGCAATTTCGAAGCCAGACGACGATATTTTTATCGTTTGCGGTTCTATAGAAATAGAGTTTGAGTGCGCTCACATTACGGGAAGCGAAGCAGAAAACCAAAGTCCGCGATTTGTCTGCTTTTGAAGGGGAAGAGAAGAGAAGAAATAAAAAAACAACAACAACAGCGGCGGCGGCGGCGGCGGCGGCGGCGGCGTCTGCAAAACGTCCAAACGCGATCCGTACGCTACGCACGACTGCCCGCGCCGCGCAGCTCCTCCGGCGCAAGCAACGGCCGAGGGAAGAGGCGAGGCATCGAAGGGATTTTGACAGCCGACAAACTCATTACACGGAGCGCACACGAGTAGGGAACCAATGAACCTCCAGACGTAGCTCTGCTTCAGTGTCTTCTTTTCGCCTACGACATTAACACTGAGTTACCACTACTAAACTCATGGCAGGTTTTGAATCAATTATAATCGTTCTTCAATTCCCATCGAAAATGCTAGTCATATTCTACAAAACCACATACAATAGACCTCCAGTTACCAGCCTTGGATGGACCGACCTCCCCCGTGGAACAGGATAGTTTTTTCTCTTTCAGCATAAATAATAGTTGTTGTATTTGTAAATGGGAAATGTAGCTTAGTGCTACTGAAGCTCATCTACATGGGGCGATAGAGGTTATTCCTTGCAAACTGGGTTTAACATATCGAGGAGTTAGTAGGAGTAGTTGGTAACAGTTAAGAGTTATAGCGATACTCTACAAGTAGCAGAAGGTGGATAGTCACAGCTATGAGAACAGGAACATTAATGTGAATTTTTTTTTATGGCCCCATGGGTAATCGAACCCGGGATCTCTTGATGATGAGCCACCGCTGGGGCTGAGCCTTCGCTGGAAAGCAAAACGTGACGTTAGGGGTGCAATTTGTTAGTGTAGTTACGAGTAGATCAGGGGACAGGGGGGGGGAGTTTTTGTTCGTGGGAGTACCAGTTTCATTCCCTTCTTGCTTCCGAGTATTTCAATTTCTATTCGTTCATGTACTATATGCATTTAGCGCATTGAACGTTCACTCAAAGGAGTTGCAACGACGTCTCGGAGTAACCGGCCAAACGGGTAACCGGTCACGGTCCCGACCAAACCGGTTACCGAAGGTTCCACTTCACGACAACCGCTTCAAAGAACTCGTAGACGCAAACAGGATGGTCAACGAATCGGTGTGTGTGCCCATAAGTAAATCAGTAAACTGCGAATGTGAGTCCCAATCATAAAGTGTCTCATAGGAACCTTATCATCTCGTGTTACTGCGTTTTACTTATGCATTCAAAGGTTTACAGAGACAAATAATTTTTACGCTACATAGCGATTTGATACGTATCATTTTTTTAAATATTTTTCGTTCTATAACAGTGTATGTGTATTCTTCAGTAAACAATAGAAGTTCAAAGAAAACTGTGGAAAATAATGTTTTCACAGTATTGATTTATTGAATGAAACCTAAATTTGTAATAACATGGTATTGTTGTGTGTTGAGTCTGTAATTGTATTTGCTTACCTTTCTTACTATATTTGTGCGTTAATTCTACGTAACGATTGCGCTTTTGACATGCGACTAGAAATAAATCCAATTCTATTAATATTTCCGAAAGTCAACAGCCCCTCCGTGGCGGAGGTGGTAGCGTGCTCGCTCGTCGCCAAGTCATCCCGGGTTCGATTCCCGGTGGGGCCAGAAAATGTTTTTGTAGCTTTTCACATGAATGTCCCACTTCGTATATAGCAGTGACTACTGAGAAGCTCCAACTATAATAACTAACTACTAACCCCTCCATGTAGGTCAAGTTGTTGGTAAACTCAACTAACCGGCCCATGCACTAACAATAGCCCCTACCAGCCATGTATTTTTAGGGTTCGTCAACATTTTTAGGGCTTTAGGGTTCGTCAACATCGAGGTCATTGGAGCCCTTTAAACTTGTACAGGTAGGGAAAATGCAGTTACGCACTAGGGAGAGCCAACATGACTCTCCCCGCGTCTGGAACTCGCCGAATAACTCAGCCATGCCCACTAAAAACCCTCTTGAATTACAACTCAAAACCCATGCAGATATGCCTCAGTAGCACACTATATTTCCCATTTACAAATACAACAATAATAAAATACGCAGAAGTCAGTAACAAGAAAAAGTAACCTGTACATTCCCGTCAGAGAAATGGAATTATTTTCTCAGATTTGAACTTATCGTGCATTTTCTCTTTTTTTCTTCTGGCAAATGCGAGATGGTGCTCAAATTTAGTCATCGAACAAACGTTAAAACAGGAATTTCTCTCACGAATTCTAAAACCGTCGAAGATGGAAGACAACTTAATTCGAAATTAATAGCGAAGAAAAATAAACACGAGAGGACAGCAAGAAAAAAAATCAGCCACAAGATGTATTAGAGTATGATGAAAAAGGAGTGACACATAGCGGTGACGAGGAACGAATGAAAGTGGGACATAAAGAACATCATACGATCATTTCTCTCCCTCAACACGAACAGAGGGCGAGAGTGCAATTTATCTTCAAGGCCATTACATCGATCCAGCATTCTTCTTAAAACTACTACAGATGAAGTGATTCTAAAGTAAAGAATACCGTTTATTTATTTCAATGATCAAACAATTTTCAAATATATTCTTTTCCGAGTCGTCCTTGATCGATGGAATTGTTTGACCTGTTGTCGAAAACCAATAATTATGTTTTTATTTTTGTTCTGGCCCTCATAGCTGACTACGTCGTGAGTGTCGAGGCCAAGCTGCTGCTTCTTCGTATTATCTTTACAAAGGAAACGTTTTTGATAGAAATTAGATTTAACACTTATTTTTTATTCTTTTAACTAACATACAATTTTATTTTAGTTTAGCGTGCTAGGAGTTTGAGTACAGGTTTACTTTTCAAAAGAAGCCGACCAGAGTCGATACTCAACTGATCGATTATAATTGGGAGTTTATGTCTGGATGCTATCGTATACGCTATCCACATGCAAGTTACATCTGCGCATGCTCAGTAGTTTGTGGTACACTAACGCTCCCGTAGCGTAGCACGTTAACAGGGCCTGTGTTTGCGTTGAGTTATGTTAGTAGAGATATGCTAGTGACAGAGGCCATGGATTTGAGGTGTCTTAGCTTGTTGCGATATTGACTTGTATTTCTTTACAGCAAATAGTTGCTTTTGCGACTACTTTTGGCATAAAACTTTTGAATTCATAGAAGTTGGCAATGTGTGTTTCGAAGTCCTATTGCATTATTTTCAGCAAAATTACATGACTTTCAGAATACGTTATGCAGAAACAGGCTAATAAAATGAAACTATCGCATATACTATTGTTGTGTTGGCAACACTGAGTGTTTCTGCGAGAAAGCGAGACAAAGAAGGGTCATCCCGCGTCGTCGCCACGCCCGGCTGAGCATTCCGCTCGTTCCTGGGGTCATCTGGGCCACAGCCATACAATATTCCTCGTCCATTTCTCAGTGCCTTTGCCTCAATGGTGCGAAACCTACAGATGGGGAACGGATGTGGTCACTGCAGTAAAAAATTCCACGGAATTCTTTAGGACTCCTCCAAATCCTGAACTTTTTAATCTTCGCCGATAAAGGGTTTCGAGAATGCCACTTAAAAAGTCATTTTCAGTCGTGTAAAGAGTACAAATGTGCTCAAGACTGTCATGTACTATTTGTTTTAGTGAGTAACGCCCTTCAGAACCCGACATAGAATTGTGCTTCGTAATCAAATTACTTTGCAAAAAAAAAAAGAATTTTCCAGTTTTGCTTTCTTTCCTCGTTCGAGCAGATAACACTAAACATTTTCTCATCGCCAATACACTTATCACAACATTACATTTTGACCTCATCTGCAATGAACCTAATAAACTCTTTTTTTTATAAATTAATTATCTTTTCCACGATCATGTTTTTTACAGCTTCAAACATACATTGTTTGGCGTAGAGCACGAAGTTTTGCCACCATTCACACAAAAACTAAAAGTGTACAATTCTTTTACGAAAGTTTTTATCGAGGAATATTCTCTCATACGACTGTCACTCTTACGTGCACCCATTCGTTGTAGATCGTCTCTCTAATTACTATAAATCTTCGTGTAATGCACTAAAATATGGGAAACTGAGATTATTTTCTTAGAAATTACGTTCGCAAGTGTTTCAGTAACATTGTGACGTAGCATTTTCAGAACAGTCTCTCCATTGACGCGTAATTCTTTCCATTGCCGAGCGGTTTTTCGTCTCCTTGTATTTAGATTGAAGATTTAAGGACTTTTTCATCCACGAATGGTATACAATTTAGTTATTTACACGTTTCACTTTTTTCAAGTGGTTTCCCAACCTATTGTCACTTTTGAGAAGGAGTCAGATCCGTTTCACTCGGATACGAGTGGAATGTGACAATGTTTCACTACAATCGATTGGAGTTATCAGTCAAACGTTCGAGTTGAAATAAATCACTCGTATTCCGGAGTGACTGAGCGAATCGTTTGTTCATTGGTAGGTATACAGAATTCCTTAGATATCGTTATACAGAGAGAGGACTGTAAATTGAATTTAGTCAATAAAAAAGGGTTACTTTTATGGCAAAAAGAATAAGAAATATGCTGTTGAGAAAAAACCTAACTCACAATATACAGCTTAAAAACAGTTTAAAGATATGATAGGTCTTTACTGCTTCGAAATAGATCAGTGCCGTAAAAACATAACAATGAATTAGGGTGTAGCTAAGTGTAGAGGAGCTCCGTTGTATTGCTCATACGGACGAAAAACATACGGATTTGAAAACGGAATACTCTCCACAGAAATTTTTTTTTTTTTTATGCTACGAAAACTCGATTGTGAAGCTCTGCGATTGTTTCTCTTGTGTCCGGAACGCGGAAGGAGAAGACGTCGAAGGAAGGGCGGCTGCTATGGAGCTGCATCCGGTTCTCACTTCCCGAAGGCGTCGAAGCTCCGACTCTCCAAAACGATCGATCTGCTTCACTTCAGTGTTTTATTCTTTTTCCTACAGTTACTCGCGCCAAGCACTTCCAGTACTTTTGTTACATTTGTCACATCTTGTTTCTGTTCGAAATATTATATTGAGAGTGAGACGGAGTTCCTAACCACATCTACCAGGAAGTATTTATAACAGATTAACGACGTACGCCAGTATATTACATTGTTTATAAGCCCCATTGGTTGCTCACGTGGTAATGTTATCGCTCTTCACCAAGTCATTCCAGGTTCGATTCCCGACGGGGTCAGAAAATTTGTCGCTTTTCACATAGCTGTGACGACTGAAAAGCGAACCTTCCTTCCTCTATTAACCTTACTAACTTCTCCACGTCGGTCAAGTTGTTGGTAAACACAGCTAAGCGGCCCATGAGATAACAATAGCCTACCACCCAACTCCCATCACTCACATGTAGATAAGCTTCAATAGCACGAAGCTACATTTCCTCCAATATTATTTGTATTATTACGTATGATATTTTTGTTTAAGGAATTTCACTGGTTTGCTGATAGTAATGATACTCACCTGTTTGCTATTAGGTCTGCAGAAAATTTTAAATAAAGACCGAAATGTTGGCTATTTATTAAGGAGTTGCTTGTATTGACCAAGCCGTCACGATGCTCTCATTATTGTATTTCACTCATTCATTAATTTAATCTTTCCCCAATTAATTATATTCACAATTTAATGTCACGTTTTCATTTTGTTGTTATAACTCCTGTTTGTTTGACAATGAGCGTAAATACTTATATTGTAATAGTTTTATAAAATACAGTTATATATGTTATAATCGTAATAATTATACAAAACTGTCAAAATATTTAAATTACAAATCTTTACTAAAAGTTATCTTGGAAGTTTAACTCTAATGAAATCAAAAGAAATGATGCCACAAATTAACTATTACGGTAAAAATCTTCGTCATGAACTAGGTTCTTGAAATTCAAACTCGGAATACATTTTCTAGGTCCTTCTTTCATAATTTTGAAAAATTCCTCATAATCTCATTTAAAAAAATAAAGATGATTTTCGTTCCTCCTGTAGGGTTTGCGTTTTATCGACCGAACATATCCCCTGTCTTCTTAGAAAAAATCTCCATTCTTCCTAGCGTCTCCCCTCTCGGAGACAACATAGGGGTCAGATGCCGAGGGGTGGCTTTTGACAAGGGCAGAAGAAAGGTCACAGTGGGATAACAATAACATCCCAGATCCCGTTTTACATGTCGGCCAGAGGGATTTCTGAGCCAATCAACAAATACATTTCTCAAATATATTTTTTCTTACAATATTGTCACTAATTTTCATTTATTAAATGTATGACAGGGTGACTCAGAGCGGCGAGTTTCTGGCTGGAAGGCCGTGGGTTCGATCCCCGGTGAGGTGGGGATTTTTCATCACACCTCAACATCCAGATCGACTCCCAGGCCTACTCAGCCTGCTGTAATATGAGCACCAGGGTCTATCGTGGGGGCAAAGCGGCCGGTGCGAGATGCTGACTACTTCTTCCCCTTCTGGTGCTCCTTTACCCCTCGACGCCTTCGCAGCCTCTTGGCTTCGTTTGTACTATCTCTATTTTATATCGTACTAGGTGGACATCCGCTGCGTTCCTAGCGCGAAATAAAAAATAATTTAAAATACCAGTTCTATCTAAATCGACATTGATGTGAATAAAAACAGAAATCAAATTGCGAAAACGTGCTGCACCCATCTGAAGAGAATCCGAGTGACATTTCGGAGATTCATCTTCTCGGTCTCCGCGCTACAAAAAAGCGCTGAGAAGTAAATAATGAAATATCTATATCGAATTTCAAATTCAAAACGTTCGTTGATCCACAAAATCGCATGACAATACATTGGGAAACTCTCGGTCTTAACTCTCCCCTCCGTGCTTGGGGAAAAATTATGATAAAATTTATCGTTCAATAAAAACTTTCGAAATCGAAATTTAAAAAAAAATCTCGAGGTGACCCAACATTCAAAACCTGTTGGTTTCGGCGCTCCGCCACTTGAGGTATTATGTGCGTAAGAGCGACTAGGTTTTGAAGTACCACCACCCCCCTCCCACCCCCAAAAAAAAAA
>NNCF01130930.1:57682-73777 GCA_002313205.1 Laupala kohalensis | reverse complement strand
AAAAAAACCCTACTAAAACATAGCAAATGGAAATAGGAACGCAATGATTTTTTAAAATTTATTTATCTTCTGTGTCCCTCGACATTACACGACTTTTAATCACATTCCCAATACATATCTAGTACACAATACATATTTTTATAATACTTTTGTAACACGAGTTGTCCTCATCATACCTTCTAATTTATATGTCAATCCTAGTCTCCCTGTCCTTCTTTCATTCCATCTTTTATTAACCTTATTGCATATGTATACTCTTTGAAAATTTTGTAACACTTCTCTCTGCTTATCATTTCCTCCTCCACCAATGATGTTAAGACTTTCATACCTTTCGGGGCATTTTCGAGAATCGTTCGTCAAAAACTGTGGAAATACTGTCCACAAACACTGTTCTAACGGCAATGGCAGCCGCATCACGTGACTTAAGACAATGCGATCCTTGTCAAAGAAGGAGTCAAACGACAGTCTAAATTAATAATTCAAGTTTTAAAAACCATACAATAATTGTTCTCATCCAATATAAAAAAATCAGTAGAATGAATTATTATTAATTAATAAGAAGTACTTTGGTGATTACTTCCAAGTTCCGTGAATAGTTGGCAACTTGACTTCAGTCAACGCGCTCGTAATACCTGAAAGCAAGGAATTTTGACTCCTTCGCTCTCTACCTTACGTCACTTGATGCCTCTTCCTTCGATGTCATCAATAGCTCCTACTACGAGCAAATATCCATGAAATGACTTAGGATCTACGTTAAAACTTTTAACAGTCAAATATTCTATTTTTTTTAATGATAGCTTTACAACTCTCCAAAAATATAACATTAAGTTAATGAATGCCCAACTTTAAAAGGTAATATATCTTGAACGTAAAAACCGGTTTACTCACTTTCGGAGGTGAAATGTTGCATTGGTTCATTGAACGCTGTTTTGCGTGTTGAAAAGAAAAGAATTTCGTTTCTAGTAACAAGGTAATAATTCGTATGATCACGTGTCCACACTCGTCAGTTACTCGCTTATATTCTTGATGATTCTCGTGAAGTTATTTGAAAACTCAAAAAGTGTAAAAATATACCTCAATAATTCCAAATACTCGCCCAACTTTGCATTCTGCGCAGAATGTAATTGTGAGTTGAATAAATTGCAGACGGAACAAACCAAATTCAGTGAAGATGATTCTTAGAGAAACAAAGTTAAACAAGAGTTTAATCCCATTCCACCATAGAACAGAGAGTTCGGATAGAAAGTTTTAAATTTAAATTTTAAATGAAGCTCAAATTTTAGACCATGACATCCAAGGACCGTGCAGAAACTCCATTCTTCGGTTCGGATAATCGATGGCAGAAGAACGTTTAAGAGACAAACGAATTTAAATTTTTGTCTGTGATCTTCGAAAACACTTTGCTATTCTATCACAATTAATGTCCATTATATAATCAAAATAAATAAATAATTTAAGAATGACGATATTTTGTTGGACAAATACAATTAATTTAGAACGCTTTAGGTTTCGACTTTGGGTTTGAGACGACGTTAGGTTAATAACAAATTATAACAAGAAACAACAATTGAACATGACATTAAAGGTGAATATAAACTCAAAATATTTTTTTAAAGCAGAACCACACAAAAATGTTATATTGTATACTCGATAGCTTCTTAAGACAAACTTTTTCTGAATCACATAATACAAATTTGTTACCTTATTTACGCAAAAACCAACGGCAGTCGTCAGTTCGTTTTCATTTGTTTATTTACAACGATACTTTTCTCGCGAATCTACAGAGAATATAAAGACAATTTTTCATATATTCAACTATCGGATTTAAAGCTGTCTGAAATAAAAATTAGAAATAATTTTTTTTAAAATTTCGTATCGCTTAACTCACGAAATTTTTACGAGTGAAGAAACAAAGACACTTTCATTTTCTAAAAATAACCCGCAAGGCGATCAACATCCAAAGCAAGTAATAATAGTTAGTGACACACCACAAGTAAGAATTCACGGCGCCTGAGAATGCGGGCTAATCCTACACGTCGCGAATCNGGGGGGGGGGGGGGGGGGGAGGGGGGATTGAGAGCGTGTGCTTAGCATAATATGTGGCGGAGTGATGCATGAATTATGCTAATGTGATAGATGCCGTTGCTCGGTTGTTCCAGTGTGGAATCCGCGGGGGGGCGGTCACATGTAAACAGGCGCACACGAGAATATTCTTTTCACGTCGTACTTGTAGAATATAAAAGACAATTTAGAATTGTTGAAAGGGGTGAACTTCAAACAGCACTACCCGGTACACACAAATAATACATATTGTTGATCCGAAATATAGAAGATTTATAACCGAAATTTTGGCTACATTAATTCAAGAAATACTATAAAAAAGAAATTAATTAACATTTATATTAAACACACTGCCAAGTACTTTTCTTCATTTTCCTGAGCAAACATAGCTAATTTTTGTTGACAAGTTCTTTGTTTCGTTTATGATCCCTGGCATGAGTCACAATTGTTTTGACAAATGAATAGGACAAACACATAAACACAAGTGGGTTTTCAAGAACGATTATTTGCGCATAAAATTCAAAACTATAAATCTTCTGCACGGGGACGTGTCTCAGGTCATCCGAGGTATAGATCTGGTGGAAATGGTGTACAATTCTGGAAGTCGAACAGGTGGTGAAGTGGCCAAAACCCCAGGGATCAAAGCAGGTATCCCGGGTTCAACCGAATACTGGAGACGTGCTTTGATTCGTCGTCATTTCGCCAATTGAAAATTATCACATATATTTTTTATGTTTCATTAAATACAAATTTGTTTGGTATTGTTAATATTATAAATGTCACGCCTCTGCCTTAGGGCCCTCGATCGGAATTGATGGGATAGTCCCTTGTTTCCGGAGAGTAAATTAGTTTATCCTCCACCTAGTCATACGCAGTTTGTATTGTTTTTTGACAATAAATTTATTTATTTGTTCACAGCACAATAAAAAGTGTCATCGAGTGATACAACGACATAAGAGAGAAACAGTATTTTTTTGTTGTTGTTGGGGCTTTAGGGCTCGCCAACATCGAAGGTCATTAGAGCCCTTGCAAGTAGGGAAAAATGCAGTTTCGCACCATAGAGAAGAGCCGTAATGACTCTTCCCCGTGTGTGGGACTCGCCGAATATCTCGACCATACCCACTAAAAAACCCTCCTGAAATCAACAAATATCTAAATAGAAAGATGAAAGAATAGAAAACAGAATATCAATACATTATTTCACAAAAAAGGAAAACAATTTTTTAAATATTATATTTTCTAATTACAGAAACAAAGGATGAAAGTAAAGATGAAAAGGGAATGCAAATTTGTAAACCCTCCCGAGAAGTTGTGGGAGGAGCCCCGATCCACTCGTAAGTACAGAGTATAGCGACGGTTTCTGTTCGAATGCTCTGCAAAGGAAGTACTTCTTCTTCTTCAATGGATCGAGTTACAGAAAGAGAAAGAAACGCGCAAGGGAACCAGTCGACAATTGAATCGCCATTCTGGGAGAAACAATTGACAAAGGAATGGACGACGAGACCAGAACACGCGCGGCCATAACAACATCATAAAGAATCCAACTGATATACATCATTGCTACTCGCTCAATACACAGGAAATGAGTGCGGAATTTGGAATCGGTAGTGAAGTAAATTTCAAAGTAAGACTTAAAACATTTACGAACGAAAAATCAGTTCTGCAAGTACTCTCCTTATTATGTTTCATCTAAGGCAGCCCTGTCCTCCGTGGCTCAGGTGGCAGCTTTCTTGATCGTCTCGAAATCACGCAGGTTTCAATTCCCGGTGGGGTCACACAAAATTTGTAACTTTTCACGTGAATGTCTCAGTTCATATACCTGTGACCACTCGAAAGCAAATCCCTCCTTCCTCTATCCATCTCCTCCTAGTACCAATAATTCTAACTATTACTAATTACTTCTACTAACCCCTCCACGTGAGCCAAGTTGTTGGTAAACCCAGGTAACCGGTTCATCTACTAACAATAGCCCCCTACCACCCACCTCCCATCTCCCATCCCTCCATGCAGATAAGCTTCAGAAGCACTAAGCTACATTTCCTATTTACCAGTACGGCTCGTTTTGGACAGCGCTGATTTCAGAGATACGTTTTGTGTTCCCGAAAATTCAACTCACGGGTGAGTATGGCGAAGTAAATTACGAAATTAATCTCGTTTACAAAATACTTCCTTTTTTATCAAAACACTCATCATTCAAAAGATCGACCGACATTTAACACGAATAATGCGGAAGGAAAGGAATTTGATTTTCTTTTCTTGGGGCTTTAGGGCTCGCGAACGTCTAGGTCATTAGAGCCCTGGTATTTGACTTGACTTTGGAAAATACATAAAGGAGCGTTCGTTATATATCAATTCTATATAAATCAATTTCATTTGATTTATAATATATAGAACCGTGTTCCTAGTCAACGTATCACATCTCTGGTCACTCTACTTATCCTCTCCATTGGATTTCGTATTTCCTGTACGGTAAAGGGATTTTGATACGCAGCGCAAAGCGTACTTTAAGAGAACCACGCAAATGCAAGTACAAGACCGAAAACAAAGTAAATACTTCCGCTGCCATAAATGTATTTTATTTTTACTATTTTAATACAACGGGTGACTTCTCAGAAGACGAATCTATCGGTGGGAGGAGGGGGAGGGGATGAGAAGTAGACGAAGTTTCGTTACAGTTACTGTATCCGTCCCTGAACACTGGGAGCGCTCAGTTAGTTTAAAGTTTTCCACAAAATCGTTTACTCTTCTTATCGTTTGCTTCCGGCCGTGTTCTCAGTGTAGCAGACTCCGGATAGCGAATCCCATAGGGAAACCTGTTTGCCTACAAGTGAGTTTTTGTGCCCGACGTTAACTTTACGAGCAGAGCAGACTTCCGTGGAAGTCACACGTTATCTTCCACTCGCCCCACGAGTGATTTGCACTCGAAAAGATTTTTTTATTTTTTTGCATATTGTGGTGGTCGTAAATGGGAAACGTATCGTGCCATTGAAGCTCGTCTACATGGAGCGATGGCAGATAGGAGGTGGGTGGTTGGGGTCATTGTTAGTAGGTGATCTAGTAAGCAGGGTTTACAAAAGAACTTTGTGTGGAGGTGTTCGTAGGAATACTTAAGTGTTAGTAAGAGTTAGAGATACTAGGAGCAGTAGGAGGTGAATGTCTTTCGGACCCGCGATGACTTGGTGATAAGCTAGCACGCTAACACCTTAGTCAGAGGAGTATGGAGGAGACGACGAACAGCGCCGAGAAAAAGTCAGGGATGTTACACACAGAACGTCGATTAGAGTGGTTCTTAAAAAATGAACTTTTCAAACTTGGTGATGGCACCCACCTATTTTCTTTTATACATTTAAAAAACTGAAATATGTATGGAAGAATTTGTTTTAACACAAAGCAAAACGAGAGAAAACAAAAGATTATTTTTCTTAAAAACTTATATCGATGTGAAAAATTAACAATTTTCTTCGATACGTTTGTAACTCGACATACACTATATCCTTCTTACTATAGCAATATTTTTTTCATATCAGTTAACCTCAAAATTAAACTTTCCATTATTATTTATATATTTTTTCCTAATTTTTGATGTTGCTAATAATTTTTTTGTGTGTGAATAGTTTTCCGAAAATTCTCAGTTTATTTAGGCAACTACCAACAAATTTTGATTTTTTTGGAACGGTAGAAAAGAGTTCAAAATCTAGTTTTTAATATTATTCATTAAAAACTATTACCCGAGAATAGAAAAGGAGTAGTTATGAATGGAATGGAAATGCATTTCAATTGTTTCATTGAAATCTAATTGTTATTTGCGAAAAGAGTCGGAGAAGAAATTTGTAATTTTTTCTTTCCAGGATCTACCCCCTGTGCCGTCATCTGGAGAATGAATGCCGTGCGTCGGTGTTTGGAAGCAGCCGATGCGTAACACGCGATTCGCAGATATCGACTCTGATGAAGTTCCCAAGCTCCACCTCTCGTAATTCATTGCTTTGCCGAGGCCACGCGTTTGTCAAGGCCAACGTACTCTCTCCAGCCGAGGAACTATCGCCCACCACGCTTCACGCACATTCATAAAGAAAATGTGCAAGAGATAAAATCAGATACGAAGTCCGAAATAATATATTAAGAATAAATGCTATTTTATTTCTATGCATGTACTTGTTCCGTGTATCTACACGTGGAGAAGACAAAAACGGCGACGAGCCGGGAATCGAACCAGGGAAGGTCTGCGTTGATCGCAGGGGTGTTGACCACTACACCACCCGTTCACCTTCACGACTGTATACAATTTCGATCCAGAACTATGGTGTCCCGTTGGTAGTGCTACGGAAATTGTGTCCAGTAGTGGAAGGTGAACGGGTGGTGTAGTGGTCAACACCCCTGCGATCAACGCAGACCTTCCCTGGTTCGATTCCCGGCTCGTCGCCATATTCATCTGACCGAAAGTATTCACTATTTTTCTTCTCCGCAATTCCATAAATTCCGCTCTAAGTATACAAACAGAAATCGAAGATGATGATGAGAAAACGTACCAAGTCTGACACTGAGTACAGATCAGAAATGCGCATTCATTAAAATAATTATTATATTTTGATAATTAAGTACCAAAAGTTAATAAGCCATTGTCTACAAAAGTAGGTCAAAAGTATGGTAACTGTTACATAAATTGTAAGATGGTCTTTCGAAAAATTTACTTTAACACTAAACAATGATGAAACAGAAAACGTTAAACTGTGAATTCCACCGATATCTTTCATAATTTTTTTTGAAATGATTTGTTCAGAAGGATGCCTAAATGCAATGGCCCTATTTGGGAAAGAGTGTCTGAAGGGCTGGGCAAGGGTAATTTTTGCTTGTCGGTATCAAAATTATTTTGAACAAAGAAATCCAGAATGAATGAAACACAAGGTTATTTAAATACACATTTTCTCCTTCATCAAATGAATGGTTAAAAATAATATTCTGTCGTAAATCATGTTTTTCTCTGTAGGTGTACTCGAGACAAGATTAGTACTTTCTATTTTCGAGTCCTTGGAATATGCAACAGATGAGACAATTTGCGAAGTGGATCGAATGCATAACGAGTGAATTGATGCAGAACGTGGGTGACACAATGCTAATTTATTTTTATGTTTCTTAATATTTCAACAACATTGGCAATTATTTACGCTTCGTTGGAAATGGTATAGAAGGGGAAATGTTTGCTACGTTTATAATGCAACATTACATGATTTAATATATCGTAACTTAAACTGCCATCGCAAAGGAAACATAATCGTCATATTAAATTCTATTTTTCTCTTCCTTCAAATCGACGACAGTTGTTTCTTTGATTTCTCTGCGTGTAAAGGAGTTCGAGGACCAGGGGAAACATTTATTTATGTGGCTTCATACTCTTGATTTTTATTTAACTTTTTTTCTCATACTTGGTACTTTTGTCAAAAAAATCAATAGAATTATAAAATAAGGTTAACATTTTAGGTAAAATGGGATTTTCGTCTTTTATTTTTTCGGACTTTATGGGAATCGCTAAAAGCGTTTTGGAGACAACAAAATTGTAATCGATGGGATTCTATGGAGTTTGCAGATAAACGATCAAATAAAAAGTAATTTATTGTCAAAAAAAACAGTACAAACTGCGTGTGACCACGTGGAGGACAATAAACTAATTTACTCTCCGGAAGCAAGCAAGGGACCATCCCATCAATTCCAATCAAGGGCCCTAAGGCAGAGGCGGATTCAAAAATAATTTCAGCAAAAGTTCCCAGATAAGATAAAAAGTTAGCTGCGAGTTATAATACATATATAATGTCAATATGTTTGTAATTTTACGCAACAATTTACATGTACAACGATGTATTGTTACAATAAACACACCCCTAGACAGGGCCTAGAGAACATGTATAAGAAATCCGCCTCTACCCGAAGGAAAAACGGAGAAAAACCCGGGCCATGATCAAACCTTAATAAGATTTAATTGTATTATTAACAAATAGGGTTCAATTGATTTTTCAGAAGAAAATGTTAATTTACAGATCTCTTCAATAAACACTCCAAAGGAGAAAGGCAGATAATTTTTGCCCAAAAATGATTTATTATTGGTACTATTCATGTATATTGCCTGAAGTAAGAACGAGTTTTGAATAACTTGAATACTGAAATCGTTGTCAGTTAATTAGCTGCGCTGATCCTCTTCACAGTACGACGTCATCCGGCTCGGACCAAGTGACACCTGCTGCTGTCTGTGACTGAAACCGAGGTTTTCCGTGTTGTCAACGGGAGACATCTCGCTTCTGCCTCCGGGGCTTCTGCTGTTGGGCGTCGAGGAATTCGCGTCTACTGGGATCAAGATCAAGATTAAGGCGGGGCGTGGAAGCATCGGAGCGATGGGGTCACTATTTCACATCCCACTGCAACTCGTGTTCCTGCGAGACAAGTTGCTGGAAATTTGGACGTCAGTGTATCCGCTACATGAGATGGGATGAATACGGGAATGAAGAAAACCTCTGAAGTCAATGTTACGAGAAGAGATCACTTTTTGTTGGACTTGTTCTCGTCACAGAAAGAATCGCTCAAAACCACACATGAATAATTGTTGTATTTATTTTTATTCTTATACTTTTAAAGACTAACAATATGAATAAACAAGATTTAATTTCTATCTAACTGTTAATACTATAGTACAAACAATATTGAAGAGCTCCACACATGGCGGCCCAGCGCGACGGTTTCATGATTTGTGCCTCACCTCACCTCGGAAACAGTGAAAATGTCTTTCTCGTATGTGTCCGCTAACGAATAGATAAAAGTGCTGTACAAACAAAGTAATCCACCCCTTTCAGTGACTTTCGTCATATAAAAGTTAGACTTTTTGTGAAAATAAGTGTAATATACTACACCATCAATTATAATCGCAATTTTTTAAATTTAAAATGGCCCGTCAGGTATAATTTTCAAGATGAAATCACAATACGCTGAAACTACTCCGTTTATTTCTGCAGATTTAATTCCACTTTCCCTAGTACTACCTGAATGTGTCTGCCGGAAGTGGAAAATACAAATTTCGAGCTTACGCATTATTAAAATACACTTTTCTTTTCTGTTCATAAATGAAATGGAGAAAAGCACATTTCTTTTCACTTTCGAAGAAATATTTCCCAAAATTTCCAGTACAATTGCATAAAAAGTGTTTATAAGTTTGTTAAAAACTCCTTCGAGATATTTAGAATCGTGCAAAACGATTCCGGGTTTTCAGGAAATATCTGGATTACGTAATGAATATAATTTATTTTATCGTTTTATTTTAATGTGGAAAAAAAAATCCTTTAAAATTATGTGAGGGATATAAATATACTAAATGCATAGTTGTAATTGAAGATAAAACATGACAGTTAAAAGTATAGACCTATATTGTTCCGAGATCTTGGATGAACAATTTCTAAACGACGTATTCCGATGATGGATGCAATACTTTCCATTTCTATGACGATGTGTCAATTGTCTGACAAATACACACAGTTTTCAGTATTACATCCCTTTGTGAACGTAATTACGAATTTTTTTAAAATCTAGGCAGAAGGAACATTCACATTTCACAGAAATAAACCAAGCGCGTTGTTAAGACATCTGAATTCCTTTTTCCCCCCATTTTTTTTGTTTCGCTTTTAGGTTATGTACTTGAAAACAATCTTAAATTGTTTCGTTTAATTTTGCTTCTACTATTCGATCACGTAGATTAACGTAACGAATTGAACTCTCGCTGATACATTAGTAATCGTCATAGCCAACTGTCATGCGAGTGAAGATGATTAGAAGCCTATTTTAATTGTTTTTCTGCTCTTGTAATTCATCGATATTAGCCATCCTTCGCTTTTTTGTTGCATTAGCCCTTAAGAAGAATCTTTCGATATTTTTAATAATTTCATTGATTTATTTCTCCGATTTTCATGCAACAGACATTCCAAATAATTAGCTTATTAGTATGGACACTTTCCTAGTAAATTATGTGAACAATAAGAGATGAAAACCGAGTAAGCATCGCATTGTAATTGACCGAAGACTCATTGAGAGTCTCGTGCGCGTGTCATTTCTTCCGTGGTCCATTGTGGACGTCAATCGTCTGTTCTGCGCGGCGCGTGTGCAGTGCATTCTGATGCCTTCAACGGGGTCGTATTGTTCTGGAGTCGCCGAGCAACGCCATTGGTCACTCGCCAGCACCGTTACTCGGACACAATTGAAACAGGAAAAAGGATCCTTCGCAGATACATTATAGTCTAGCTGCCCTCTGAAAAGTTACCAAATTTGGGAGAACTGCCAACCTACTCAATTGATGTCGTATACTACTCGACTTAGTGATATTTTCATCTTATACGTTGTATTCACTACAATCAAACTTGACAAAATACCTCTAGAAGAGCCTGTCCTTAAAATACTTTCTTTATCCTTTGTAGAGTAACACAAAATTAATATTCCTATTTATAAAATACATTGCGTAAATTATCCAAGAAATCTTAATTTTTAAATTTACTTTCAACACAATTCATTCTATGGTAGTTTCTTTGTTGTTTCCATAGCGTTGGTACACCCTTAAGGTATGTGCAAGTGCTGCCAAACGATGATTTTAATATCAAAGGACAATCACAGACAGTCCAAGTCTTAATGAGTGTGGGTTTTTTTTATTGGTGGTGGCTGCCCTGAAACACCACTCGAGTCCACCATCTTTGTTTTTTCAGTGCCCAAAGTCTCGATAACTTGAGTATAGCAATCGACAAAGCATTACGTTCTTTAGTTCTTCAAACATTGTCATATGTTACAACTCTGTTTAAAATCTTTTTAATACATTTCACATCGGTGAAACCAATTTATTCATGTATAACATAGGCATCAGTTTTCGATATTTTGACGTTAGTAGAATAATTCAAGTAAACACTTTGAAAAACTGATGTTCACAATAAAATGTATATCGGTTAAATAGATAATGACCTGTCTAGATAAAGGTTTCTATTCTCAACGCATTTAAAGTCAATTCTCATGTTTGGTTTCAATACATCAATTTGTTCGTGAGTTATCGGGGGAACAAAATTCTCAACATATGTAGTCACACACACACACACATACTACAGTGGACATCACAGCCAAAATTTGGATAAAGACTCTCCTGGAGCCAATTCGCATAGATCTAAAGAGATCTCAAATTTTTTTAAACCGATTTCCTTACACGCTGTGTAGTTGGAAAGTAAAAAACTAATTTAATCTTGTCGATTCATTTATTCTGCGTAAAAAACTTATCGTATCATCAAAAATTACCTCGAAGAAAAATATTTTCACGTTCACTTTTATTTCACAAAAGTAGAATATGGAATTTTTTTTCTTAGACCTTGGCGAAGTCAATCTTTTGCTCCTTCAATTGTAAAACAGTTTTAAAAAAATAAGAAAGATGCTTATCTGCGTCATGTACGGAACTCCTATGTCGCAGCTGATTCGGAAACATATAAGTAAATTATGATTCACTGTGTGACAATCGCGAAGTCTTATTCGTTTCTTCAATTCGAGTAAAAGCATTAATTACTCCATATGCATTCGCAAGAATGTTGAATTTTCTAATCCCAGGTTTAGTAGTGACGTATTAAAATTATTTTTAGAACTCTGTAAAACGAAGACAAATCTATTGTACTTTCTTTTCTTTATAATTTTTCTCGTCTTATTTTATTTACTTATTTAACATCTTATTACGTGGTTCACGCAATGAGGCCTTCTTCAGGCTCTTCCGCTTAACCGTTGGACTTTGGTAAGGGAATTGGGAAGGAGAGATGTTGGGTTGCCAGGGAACTTATGGTGCCGAACACACATTTGTCAGGAGTAGGCGAGGGGAAACCCCAGCTGAAAACCCCACCTAGCTCTCCCGCTCAGCCAATGGGATCGTGGAAGTGCGAAGGCGCTACCACTACACCACCGTTCCTTCTCTTATCAGGCTTCATTCTTCGCTATTAAAAAAAAACAACTCTTTATTCTTCTTCTTCTTCTTTTCGTTTCTAATGCCGAGATTATTCGAGTCGTCCTCTGTTCTGAATGTGATAGAGAAAGGAAAATGATGAAGACGTGTGTTTGCTTCTTCGAACCGATCGCTTTCTTTGCGACACAAATTCGTCCACTTCTCTTTGGTCATCGTTCGCCAACTGAAGTAGAATGAACAACGAAGCGATTTCACTCAGCTCATTTTGACGCTACATAAAGAAGGATCTTCAAAAAACTACAAAGGATTATTTTAAATTACAGTCAAATATGATGTTTCTTCGAAGTTGGGAAAGTCGTGTTCTTACTAAAATCGTATTTCTTCTAAACTTAGTATCTTTTGCCGTTCTCGATAAATCACACATCCTTAAATTTATGTTTTACCCGTTTTTTTACTAATTACTCATTAAAGCAGAAGACAGTTGCAGATTTAACATTTGTACTCCCCAACACAAAATTATGGCTAGCTCTCTCTCTTAAATGGAGAACAAAAACAGAGACTGCTTCCTATTATATACACAATCCTTTAGGAAATTTTGTTTTCAATAATTAGAAAAGAATAATATCTAACAAATATTAATGNTTGACCAATATTAATATTGTTTTGTGTTTGTAAGCAGGATGCTGTTAAGCATAGAACAATAGTGACCGGCCCGCGCTAAGAAGGAACCAGTGCAACGAGTTTTCCGTGTGGAGGTATTGTTCCAAATAAACCTTTTCATCTTAAGGAAAGTTTGTTCCAATGTAATGAAAACACTAATTCTACGAAGAAAAGAAAGGAGCGACCCAGGTGTTTGCAAAGCGCCAGGGTGACGCGTATAGCAAGACTTCCTCTACGGCGCGTCCTCGGTATTCCTGGAAGATGCCGGTCTGGGGGGTGGTGAAAGCGTGGTCGGTCGCTGATCACGTGACATCTGAAACCCGATATATTGAGAGGTGTGCACCCTCTCGGGGATTCTTTCTGTACAAGGGACCGTATAGAGATCCGTCAGCGCTGTTTAGCGTCTGTCATAAGTTTTGGTCATGTAGACCAGTTTGTTTCATTAAGGCCGCAGCGTCAGATTAATGTATTCAGTGCTAGGTGCGAGATGCAGCTATATTTTATATAACAAGATTTTTTCTAGACAAAGATCATTTCCTGTATTGATGATTTTGGGAGTTGGAGTTTATAACCAAGTCAGATTTTATGTAATTTATAATAAACCATTATTTATTATTATTACTCGTGAGTTTGGTTGCTCGGGAAACCGAGCTGGTGGCAGCGAGAACAACGAATCCGTTACTAGTGACGTGGTAGGTGCACTAGCGACTACGTCATAGTAATATTTAAGTGGCAACGGTGGATGTCAGAGTATACGGCAAACATCGGATGTCACAGATGTCGTATACTACTCGACTTAGTGATATTTTCATCTTATACGTTGTATTCACTACAATCAAACTTGACAAAATACCTCTAGAAGAGCCTGTCCTTAAAATACTTTCTTTATCCTTTGTAGAGTAACACAAAATTAATATTCCTATTTATAAAATACATTGCGTAAATTATCCAAGAAATCTTAATTTTTAAATTTACTTTCAACACAATTCATTCTATGGTAGTTTCTTTGTTGTTTCCATAGCGTTGGTACACCCTTAAGGTATGTGCAAGTGCTGCCAAACGATGATTTTAATATCAAAGGACAATCACAGACAGTCCAAGTCTTAATGAGTGTGGGTTTTTTTTATTGGTGGTGGCTGCCCTGAAACACCACTCGAGTCCACCATCTTTGTTTTTTTGTGTCCAAAGTCTCGATAACTTGAGTATAGCAATCGACAAAGCATTACGTTCTTTAGTTCTTCAAACATTGTCATATGTTACAACTCTGTTTAAAATCTTTTTAATACATTTCACATCGGTGAAACCAATTTATTCATGTATAACATAGGCATCAGTTTTCGATATTTTGACGTTAGTAGAATAATTCAAGTAAACACTTTGAAAAACTGATGTTCACAATAAAATGTATATCGGTTAAATAGATAATGACCTGTCTAGATAAAGGTTTCTATTCTCAACGCATTTAAAGTCAATTCTCATGTTTGGTTTCAATACATCAATTTGTTCGTGAGTTATCGGGGGAACAAAATTCTCAACATATGTAGTCACACACACACACACATACTACAGTGGACATCACAGCCAAAATTTGGATAAAGACTCTCCTGGAGCCAATTCGCATAGATCTAAAGAGATCTCAAATTTTTTTAAACCGATTTCCTTACACGCTGTGTAGTTGGAAAGTAAAAAACTAATTTAATCTTGTCGATTCATTTATTCTGCGTAAAAAACTTATCGTATCATCAAAAATTACCTCGAAGAAAAATATTTTCACGTTCACTTTTATTTCACAAAAGTAGAATATGGAATTTTTTTTCTTAGACCTTGGCGAAGTCAATCTTTTGCTCCTTCAATTGTAAAACAGTTTTAAAAAAATAAGAAAGATNTCCTTCAATTGTAAAACAGTTTTAAAAAAATAAGAAAGATGCTTATCTGCGTCGTGTACGGAACTCCTATGTCGCAGCTGATTCGGAAACATATAAGTAAATTATGATTCACTGTGTGACAATCGCGAAGTCTTATTCGTTTCTTCAATTCGAGTAAAAGCATTAATTACTCCATATGCATTCGCAAGAATGTTGAATTTTCTAATCCCAGGTTTAGTAGTGACGTATTAAAATTATTTTTAGAACTCTGTAAAACGAAGACAAATCTATTGTACTTTCTTTTCTTTATAATTTTTCTCGTCTTATTTTATTTACTTATTTAACATCTTATTACGTGGTTCACGCAATGAGGCCTTCTTCAGGCTCTTCCGCTTAACCGTTGGACTTTGGTAAGGGAATTGGGAAGGAGAGATGTTGGGTTGCCAGGGAACTTATGGTGCCGAACACACATTTGTCAGGAGTAGGCGAGGGGAAACCCCAGCTGAAAACCCCACCTAGCTCTCCCGCTCAGCCAATGGGATCGTGGAAGTGCGAAGGCGCTACCACTACACCACCGTTCCTTCTCTTATCAGGCTTCATTCTTCGCTATTAAAAAATAAAAAACTTCTTCTTCTTCTTCTTTTCGATTCTAATGCCGAGATTATTCGAGTCGTCCTCTGTTCTGAATGTGATAGAGAAAGGAAAATGATGAAGACGTGTGTTTGCTTCTTCGAACCGATCGCTTTCTTTGCGACACAAATTCGTCCACTTCTCTTTGGTCATCGTTCGCCAACTGAAGTAGAATGAACAACGAAGCGATTTCACTCAGCTCATTTTGACGCTACATAAAGAAGGATCTTCAAAAAACTACAAAGGATTATTTTAAATTACAGTCAAATATGATGTTTCTTCGAAGTTGGGAAAGTCGTGTTCTTACTAAAATCGTATTTCTTCTAAACTTAGTATCTTTTGCCGTTCTCGATAAATCACACATCCTTAAATTTATGTTTTACCCGTTTTTTTACTAATTACTCATTAAAGCAGAAGACAGTTGCAGATTTAACATTTGTACTCCCCAACACAAAATTATGGCTAGCTCTCTCTCTTAAATGGAGAACAAAAACAGAGACTGCTTCCTATTATATACACAATCCTTTAGGAAATTTTGTTTTCAATAATTAGAAAAGAATAATATCTAACAAATATTAATGATTGAATAATACAGTGAAATGATAATTTTAATAATTAATGATTCCGTGCTGCGATTTAATGATACAGTAAAACTAAATTTATCCGAGCTCCATTGATGACCGTTGAGATACAAGATAACGAGTTTTAATGGAAAGTATTTGATGTAGTCATACTTTCCGTCTGCATGTCTACCGAATATAACGACCTTATTATTAAAAAACAGACATATATTTACTCAAGAACACAATTCAAATAGAATAAAATGCAGCGTTTCAATCCCTCACGCGGATTATCAGGCGTTGGAACGTCGCATTGTAAGAAATTATTTGAGATTGATGAGTATTTTATTATCGTGCACAGTATGCCCCCCCC
>NNCF01130930.1:39879-52337 GCA_002313205.1 Laupala kohalensis | reverse complement strand
TATATATATATATATATATATATATATATATATATATATATATATATATATATATACACATACATATTGACCAAACAAATATTTTCTTGAATTCTTTTATTCGTACTTTCCTTCGTAGTAAGCAAAACGCCCAGCACCACAATTGTATTTACCCACAATTGTATTGTGATATTTCGCGTTTCTTAAATCAAAACTTCGGACACGACCAATTGTCCGTCAGCGACGTCAAACGTCAGCTTTCACCAGCAGCGATCCCTGCGATTCTCTTCTATTGTTCGTCGTTCAAAACCGTCATTCTGCATATCGCACGGCGAACACGCATCCACGCATGGCTGCTAACCTTCCCAATACTGTTCACAATCAAAGGTCACCAACCTCACGGATAAACACTGGAATTAATATCCAGAATTTTCAGAAGAAAGAAAAACAGAAAAAATTCCGAATGAACTACATGTTGCCAAGCAAGCTATGCAACAAGAAGGTAAGTCAATCTAGCAGACCTGTATCATTGTTCTTTCTTCAAATAATTTTTGAACTCATTTTTATACTGACAACAAATATTCTGGTATTTTGTTATAAAAAATATTTCGACAATAAGTTACCATTTCATTTGCTTTTTTTAAGCATTTGCGGGAAATAATTGGTGGTTGATGTATTTCAATACAAGCTTATTTAAATGTAGTACGTAGTAAGCAGAAATTATTAAATGTATTTCATGCTTATATTATGGATCACTCATAACATTCTCATTAACTTTCAACCCTTGTTTTGCGCCTTCGTCAAGCGAGACAATTTAAATTAGGGTTCATATGAAGGTAATATACATTTCAATTCTTGAAAAAAATTGAAGTAAATAATATAATTTCTTTACCAAATTTATAAATATTCCAAATTACGTAATGAACTCTTAGAAAACACGACGTCATAGCTGTGGTTAACAGTTTAAATAATTAGAAATATATTGATATTTCTGTTAACACAGATACTATCTCTTCATTTAATACCACTTATCTTAAAGAAAAAACTACTTTATTTAATAAATATTGGTACTCAATTTAAACTGTACTGAAACTTTCTGGTGTGAATTTTATAACCATATTTGAAGAGTAACCGCTACCGAACTATTCTGAAATTTTTATTTGCCACCCGCTACTTCTTTGAAAATGTTTTGGATCAACCCAACCTAACTCAGACCCCGCGCCATTTTCTACACACTGAGTCGTCGGGCACTGAATTTTTAATATATCGTGTTTTCATAACACGAGTCCGGAATCGAACCCGCGGCTCCTGATTTGATCGCAGGGGTGTTAACCACTACACTACACTACACGTTGGCCTTCCACAACCATTTCCACACCATTTCCACCCAGAACTAACAGCTGTTAACATCCCAACGATCCAAGTAGAGAGGGTAAACAGAAGAAATATATGAAGAACGTTTTATTTTGTTATGTATGACTGGGTATGTTCGAACAAAATTTTTCTACTCTCTCTTCCTGGAAATGTCAGGTCAAATACTAATTCTGACAGCATAGATATATAATACCAACTTGTGCCCGCAAATGATTGATGAAGAATTTCATATAAAATGTACTGAAAGCGACAGCGGTGGTCTAGTGGTCCCGTTGAGCGGTAGAGTTGGGTCCACCGAATTATGTGAGGTTTTCAACTGGGGTTTCCCTCACCTATTCCAGACAAATGTCTATTCGGTGTCGAATCTCTCCTTCCCAATTCCCTTTCACATGTCCAACGGTTAGGTGGAAGAGCCTCAGTGCCTGAACCTCCTTTTGCCAAAAGGTATAAAATAAATAAATAAACAAACTCGGGAATCTCCGGTTGGACAGCACTGTTTTACACTAATGTAAATGAAGTGACTGAGTTGTCTAATGCTGTTCACTTCCTGCCAACTGTATACACCGGAAGTCACGATAACGTTATCACGTCCCCCCCCCCCGAGGAAGACAAAAGAGAAGGGGTCCGAAGGGCATCGACACCGTCCTAAGTTCCACCAACGGTGGTCCTGCCACGTCGCGAAGGTCAAATACACGGTTTGCCACTCGCCAATGCTCTCTCATACCGTTACTCACAAAGCATCGTCCGCATAAAACACTATAGTTTCCCAACCAGTCAGCAAATAGCTGGGAAAAATTGATGATGCGTTATGACGATGGGAGAAAGTTAGATGAATAAAGGAAAACGTATGTAATGTATGTTGTAGGGGTTTTGAAACGTGTGTTTTTGAATAACAGTCCAACCATTTTAGATCGTTTTTTTCTTCTGACTAAGGAAATTACACCATACGTGTTTTACACGTATAATAATTCAGGCTGAAACGTAATGTAACACACCTGAGAAGCAAGACACGCTAAAAACAATGTCTTCTTTTTTTATTTTCAGGAAATTTATTGAGTTTGAACTCACGGCGACTGGCGGCCCGCCAAACTTATTTTACTGCCCGCAAATTATAGCTTCACATACAATTTTTAAAAAATCAAACGTGGGGTAACACAACTTAGAATTAATGCCGACGTGGCAAATCGGGAGAAAAAATTCAGTTCCGAATTCCCTCGTCATATGATAACATTTTATGATACTACTAAAAATATTTTAAAAAATACTTTAAAAAATTATTACAGATTACCCCGTCAATCAGGAGTAAATAACACGGCAAATCAGAGTAATCGAAAATCCGGATAAAATAAGAAAGAATACAATGATGTGCTGAAGAGAGAATTCTTGTTATGGATTCCGTATAAAAAATAATTTTAAAAAACTATTAGGAAACAGAATAAAAACACAACAGACCGAGATAAGGAGTCATAACACAACGGAGATGGTTCTCGGGCCGACGCTCTTCCGGTCATCCCGTCTGACTCCATATATTCTAATATTTAATCCAAAGAACACAATATTGAATTAAATAAATAACATACAATTTGTAGTTCGGGTTCATACAGAATAGTCATTAGCTTCTTCTCATATACGTTTCTCCAGCTACAGCATAGAGTGAGAAAATATTCAGAATAAAATTACAAAATTTCGTTGGAGCCGTTTTTGAGAAACATTCAAAAGAGAACTTTGACCTTCATGTGAACTACCCTTTGTTTTAAAAAAAAAAAAAAAAAAAAAATGCACGCGCATCGACGACAAGTAAATTCTACCTTGGATACGAAATGTGAATTAAATTGATTCATCCGTTTACTCAGAATCGCTGCGCACAGACGGATGCCAAAAATCACTTTTACTGAATCAGGGATAACCAAAACGGATATTTCCGTCGAAATCTCGCTTTCGAATTTTTTTCACGATTACAAAACTTTCTATCTACTACGTATATGCGAAAGTAAAAACAGACAAACAAACAAAAAAAATATCTATAACCCTTTTTATACGGATTTATATTCAATACTATTGTGCGTTTTCGTTTCGCAACTAAGAGTCTATACTACTCATGTGTTCCAGCAAGAAGATAGTTTTATTTCTTTGAAAAGTCGTCGAGGGGTGGGGGTGGGGCAGAGGGCAGGAGGGATGAGTAATGTCTCGTGTGATCCCATCCTGTATTAGCACTTGTGTGTATATATTTACTTGGGGAGTTGTTCACGCCTTTCTGGAACGTTTGACGAAAGCAACATTGCCGTTATCTCTCCGCACTGTGGGCGAGGGGGAGGGGGAGGGCGAACAGCTTCGTGTCTCTACCTGCATTTGTACCCTTCGCAACCCCAGAAAGCAGATGTTCAGTGTGGTCTGAGCAGTTCAGGTAACCGCCACCCCCCCTCCCCTTCTTTTGTACGTGAGGTGGAATGCGTCAACTTCCTTTTGCGATTGGGATGGCGGAAACGGAAATGATACTCTGGTTGGTGACTTACATTTTCTTTCGCTTCCAACAAAGGAGTAACACATGCAAAGCAGGAAAGCGAAGTCGTTTACGTCATTTAAACAGACTACACACCTCGTGACTTTGACAGAGAGTATTTGAATTCCGTCAGAAGTAGTTAGACATGGTATCAGAATAAAACAATCAAGAGTTCCTTAAAAAAACTTGAATTTTTTCATTTTAAAGATGATTTTCGCGTGCCATCTAAAATAGCAATTTTTCAATCTTGACCAAGAAGTAGTTTGTTATTTTAGTAATGGAAGTTCTTATATTGCCTCTAAAAACATCACATCTCTTACAGTTAGAGCACCAACTATGGAAATGAATTGCTTGATTTTTTTTTTCGTGTGGTACGGACGGTTTCGAGATTAGGGCGGCTTCACAACACAACTGTCACTTTCTAAATCATTCAAATGGCGACGCGCTAACTCTACACCTGAAATATTTTTAAAGCAAAAGCAATCAATTTGACAAGAGACGATTTTAGTTTTCAGGAAAAATAAAAATATATTTCTTTACATTTACCAAGGAGAACTCTGCCACTAAACGAATAAAACGAATATTTGAGTTTTGAGTTGTAGATCAGGAGGGTTTTTAGTGGGTAGGGTTGAATCAATAGGCGAGTCCCACACGCGGGGAGAGTCATGTTGGCTCTCCCTAGTGCGTAACTGCATTTTCCCTATCTGTACAAGTTTGTAGGGCTCCATTGACCTTTGATGTCGACGAGCCGTAAAGCTCCCCCCCCCCACACACACACGCAAATAATAATAATGAAATAAAAAGTTCTGAATATAGAATTCTCAATTCATTGATGTTGTCATGTGTAGTAATTTTAGATTAGCGAACACACAGTAGTTATTTTGACACAGAATGAGATGAAATTCAAAGAATCACTAGCACATCAGTTTAATCACTACTCTTGTTTGATCACAACCAGAAACTAATCATTGAAAGTTATAAATGGCTATGATTGGATTCCCCGGTTGCCATTTTCATATCCTGGGCAAAGGTAAACCAAAAACATTTGTAATTCCTGCGCGGTAAAGCAACAGGTTTCCCCGACGATCTATGCCAGCTGTCACCAAGCAACGTTCAACTTGTCAAGAGAAGCAACAACAACTGATCAACGGATAGCGTCTTGCGTCGGAACGATGGGGACCAGGAGAAACGGAACTATGTTTAAAAACAAAATGCAACAAAGAAGTCTCTTTCATTTGTCAAATCTTTTTAATTTTTAAATACTAAGGAGCAGTTTTTTATGTGAAATATTGAGTTAATAACATGTTCATAGTTTAAAATATGACAATACTACTAACACTGTCCAGTTGACAAAATGAACGAAACAAGTAGAGTAAAAATATTCATCGATATTTATTATTTATTCAAATAAGAAACAATAATTCTACGATTATTACCACATAGGTTTAAAAGACATTCTTGTAGTGTCTTTGTTTATCCTATGTCAATATCAAAATATTTTTACTAACTCAATATTTCGTATAAAACCTGCTACAAAAAAATCCGAATTTATGTTGTCGATGCGTTTCCATGCATCTCTCGCTTTTCGCAATGGTAAAAAAATAAATTATGTTTTCAGTAAATGAGCGAAATAATTGTGAAATGGAATTCTATTCAGAGATGAGAGAAAGTACCTTTCGTATTAAGACATAATACTTTTTTTCATTTGAAAAAAAAACCAGTTAAACTAATCCACACATTTCAGAATAATAAAGGAGTTTTTGTCAACATCAGTGTCCTAACAGCTCCTAATGAAGCAGCGTTGACGATCAGTGCATGGTATCACGCCATCTCTCCATCTCGAATAGCGAGCGCGTCGTCATTACATCCCAATTTTGGTTCGCGGCGCCTCGTACAGTTCTGAAGGGTTTGAGATTATGGGATTGCATATTTTTTCTGCTTCTTGCAAAGGAAACCCAATTACATGTGCACGACGTCCTTCTCGCATTAGGATACGCAGAAGTAACAGTTTAGAACACAAATATTTATGGTTTTCTTGCATTTGACCAGAAAATAAGAACACTTGTATTCATATTATGCCCAAGTTTCGACCTTTATTGAGGTCATCCTGAGGACTAAAGTAACTCCTTAGAAACTAACATCACTCCACACATCTTACTCTCCTTATCCCTAAAACCTTAGTATACATAGCTAACTAACTAACTAACCAACCAACCACAAATTGGTCTCACTCTTCACGTGTTTGTATTTAAATGTATTAGATCTATACTGAGTACCAACCCAACTAAACTATTTTTTTTTGTGAGGCTTTAGGGCTCGTCAACATCGAGGTCATTAGAGCCCTTCCAATTAAACTAAACATACATACATTTTTTTCATATAAAAAATTAAAGAATACAATTAAGATGATTAATTACAAAGTAAATATATTCATAAATTAAAATAGATGAGACACCACTAACTGAGCATTCATACCAAACCCTTCAGAACTTTTGGTTAAACCAAAATTAAAGGAACGCAAGTGGTGTGTTGTATTTGGAATATTTATTGTGATAAATTTTATTTTGCATGTAGGGTTTGGTACGAATGCTCAGTTAGTGGTGTCTCATCTATTTTAATTTATGAATATATTTACTTTGTAATTAATCATCTTAATTGTATTCTTTAATTTTTTATGAAATAAAACTCGAAAATAATATTTTAGAAGTACGCATTATTATCAAACTATAGATTATTATGAAATAATTGCTTATAAATCGTAAATATTATAATGACACTAAATTTGAGTTTTATTATTTCAAGAGACGTGAGCTTTCGTGTGTTGATTAATATTGTTGACTGAATATTCGGCAAGTTGGTATATAAACTAATAATTTAAAAATGTAAGTAAATGTGGTGGTTCTTTCTCCGATTAAATAAATTCCAAGTAAAGCAACACAATGTGTATATTTCAAAACGTTATCCTTCAAACACGCATCGAATGAATACTATTTCAGATTCACGTATTCACGCTTTCCGATGGAACAACTTTGAAAGGTGTACGCATTGGAATGTGTCGAACGGGGTCAACAATTTCAAGAAAATTATCTCCTTTGAACAATTTTTGAATGGGAGGAAATCGAACCAGCACAGTCGCCTTGTAATCGGAGAAGTCGAGTAGAGCAACCTGTTACACCAGCTGCTTGCAACGACTACAGCTGGGAGGGGCTTGTGGTCTCTTAACTCAAGCGAGTGGGTAGACAGACACAAGGCCACTCACTTCACTCGACTTTTGCTTCGGGGATTTTGTTCGAAAGGAAACGGAGAAACGGAGGAAGAAGTCGAAAAATGCAGATTCATAGTTGAAAATATATAACTTTTCGAAAATACATATCGTAATACGGTTTTAATGGTTCCAAGGGTTATTAAATTCTACGCGTGTCTAAGAGATCTCAATACAGATAGGGAATATTATTCGTAACTTTAACGAATTTCTGGTGAGGCAATGGCATATTATTTGCACCTTTCTTTCTCAGACGCTTACGCCCAAAAGTTCCATTTCTTTCCACAATTAATTAGAAATGAAAAAAAATATTTATTCGGTATATTAATTAAGTTTATTCGGTATTTAAGTTTATATCATAAAATAATTAAAAAATTATGTACATTCATGAAAACATCAACTAAATTTAAGTTATGAAATCAGATAAATGTAAAATAATACATTAAGTAGATAACTCTTATTCTCTTTGTCTTGGATACCATGAGAACATTGTACTCGTTCCCAGGAGCGTAAACTTACAGAGAAAAATCAGAAGAACACGTGTAATTAAAAATAATTTTGCCCGTATTTTTTACAGAAAATATATAATTTTTTTTGTGGGACTTTAAGGGCTCGTCAACAACAAGGTCATTAGAGCCCATGCAGGTGGGGAAAAATGNAAAGACTCTTCCCCGTGTGTGAGACTCGCCGAATATCTCGACCATACCAACTAAAAAAACCCTCAACCTGAAATCAACAAATATCCAAATACAAAGATGGAAGAAAAGGAACAGTAGTCCAATACATTATATCATAAAAAAGGAAAGAAAAATTCTAAAGATTATATTTTCTAATTACAGAAACGAAGGATGAAAGGAAAGAAGACAGGGAGGAGGAAAAAAAAGAATGTAAATTTTGAACCCTCCCGAGAACTTGTGAGAACCCCGATCTACTCTTAAAATTCAAGAGTTTATTAACATTAACCGTTTCATTTCCGAGAATTGTTGGAAAATCTGCAGACAGATCAATTTTCGAATAACATAACCGAACGTTGAGAACAAAAAAGACAGTAAAGATGAAAAGGGAATGCAAATTTTAAACCCTCCCGAGAACTTGTGGGAGGAGCCCCGATCTACTCATAAAATTCAATAGTTTATTAACATCAACCGTTTTAAATATATAGAACTATAGTGCACAATAAAAGTATACTTTAGTCATAGTAAGTAATTTATGGTGCTAAAACACGATCATGGAAATACCATACTTGATGTCGAACACAATACGAGTCTATTCCAATACTACAAAAGTGAGAATGGGACAGTTATGCCGTATACACGTTTCATATTCACCCAGAATAGTTAAAGTCCACATTTTGACATAATGAAATGTAAATCCTTCAGAATACACGACAACTTTGATCATCGCTGTGCATCTGGGATCGATGCAGCTCTGTTTCACAGTTGGTCAAGAGAAGAGTGTTCTATTTGAGCAATGCGTGGATGCTAGGACGTACAAAGCCCAACGGAACTAATCTGGGGTCCCGTTCGCCTTTTGTGACCAACAGCAGAAGTGGAGACGCTGACTCGCCGCCGCTCCGGACGGATTCGGTGGTTTGTACAGTTATCGAGGTAACACCACGAAAACGAACCACTGACAATGATTTCAATTCAAATAACTACTTGTCATCGTATTATTTTTTCGATGTCAGTGTTAAGGGACTGAATTACTAAAACGTGTGCTTGTGTCTTATTTATTTATTTTCAATAGATCGCTTTATTTAAAAAAATAATTATGTACAAATGTGTACGCCTTTCAAATGCCCCTTAAGTAGAGCAATGGGCTGTGCATACAATGCCCTGGTATTCACTCTCATTAAATGGATAGTTGCAGTTTTTATTTTGGCAATCTTTGTTTTTTAACTTAAAATAATTGAAATGTTATTTACTTGTGATTTGTACCGTAATAGTATATTTTAGCGTCCTCTAGTGCTTCTTTAATATTATTTAATTTTGTTGTAAAGTACCTTTTAAGTATACTATGGGCAACTATGGATTCATTGAGCACCGTTGGGATTCACGGGAAAGCAACGGTCAGGACACGAATATATATATAATTAATATAGGCACATTTACAAAAGATACTTGAAGAAGAGAAATAAATTATACAGTAATATATACAATTTTTTGTCATAGAAGTAAAGATTAAAAATAAAATTCAATCATTTACAATACAAAACAATATTTTACATATTTTGGCTATGAGGTTCATGCCCTGAGGCCTACTCTTCCTCCTAGCCGTTGGACTTGGGTAAGGGAATTGGGAAGGAGATATGTTGGGTTGACGGGGAACTTCAGGTACCGAACCGACATTTGTCTAGAGTATGTGAGGGAAACCCCAGTTGAAAACCTCACATAGCAACTCGGCCGAGGGAGCAGGGTTTGAACCCACTCTCTTCCGCTCAGTCAATGGAAGCGAAGATGCTACCACTACACCACCAAATGTGCCTTCATGAATTATTCCTCAAAGCAAAAATAAACACTTTACACAAATTATTTAAATGAATTTATTTAAATCGCGGATATAAGTGTCTTATTCGCATTACTTCCAATTTTCGTATATCGTTGGCATTCATGTAGAACAAATGTTATTAATTACACCAGAAGAAAATATTTCATTCGTACGTTTCACGTGTCAGACAGGCAATTTGTTGAATTTTCGTCTCAGGAATATCGGTGTGTTCAGATGTTACTAATAACTTTCCTTTTCATACTAAAATTAATTTTACAGACTAATATTATGCGACACTTTTTTACATGTGAAAAATAAGAAACTATAAATATTTATTTCGTTCTTAAACTTCGAAAAAATGTTTTGGTTTTTTCTTTTGTACACGAAGGGTGATTCAATCATGAAAAAAAACCGCGCATGAGAAAGAATTTTACGGTCAGTCGAGTTTCGGGCCTCAAAATTTGCTACGAATCAATTGGAGTAAAGCAAATCTTTTTTTTTTTTTTTAATACGTGACAAAAGTTCACTGAATGCATCGTCTTGACACAACTCAAGAAGGACGAAACTAGTTTGCCATGAGCGTTTTCCCACGCTATCCCATATCTGAGAAGGTGTCCTTTTACATCAGGTTGAGAATTTGGGAGTTGTATCATCTAACAGATGACCACATCTTCCCAAGAATAACATTTCATATTTCAACGCAAGAAAAAATAATTACAACTGTAACAATTAATATAAACCTCATTATCATAAACCTCGCCACACTTTATCACATTGCAAAATTTCAATTGGCAATTCAGTCAGGATTTTCGTTAACACATGTCCTTAAATGTGCAGGTTTGCAACTAATCATACGATTATGAAGAAACGGTTGAAAAAAAAGAAGTTATTTTGTATGAACACTGGTTAGTTTCCAATTATATTATTTACATACGATAAAGGTTTTTTTTCCAGTATTTGAGTCAAAAATATTAAATGTTATTTACCAACTTTTCTTTTTACCCAAATACCCAACAACCTTTATCCTATACGACAATCTGGGTCAACAAAATCATGGAATTTACTACATTCTTTATATTAGAGCAAAGCAGACAGTAACTGAACATGTGTCGTGCAAGTTATGTCATTCATTTTAAGTCATATTCTTATTAGTTTATACGAGAAATGAACAATAAAAAATTAATTTTCTAACCTTTACATCCACCACCTTATTGATCCGTTACTGGAGTAAAACAAAAGTACCCATGAACAATTTTAATACCACATAAAAAGCAGCCTCCGATCGGCTTTCCATTCATGAACTCATTCGTTCCGTCGCCAGCATTGGTTCGAGTCAATGGAGATCTATCGCGACCTTCACCTTGAAGGCAGCACGACGCGAGTGACGGTCAAGGAGCCGATGCGGGTGGAGCAAGAGTCGTGTTCGCAATGCGTTACGTCGGTCATCCTTCGCACTTTCTCTTGTCCCGTGTTCTTCCCTCCACTAGCGCCACAAGCGGAGAAAAGGCGAATGTCACAAGTTTCGATCTTCCTTGTTTTTCATCGCGTTTTCAAATGTTCTATTGAATCGACAGTTGGAGTTCGCAACACGCCGTTAGGTTTCTCAATGGTTTTCAGCTATTGAATGACGCCAAGTAGGAGGATAAAGAAAGTTAGTGTCGGGAATAATCACACATTAAATTAAATTCTATCTACGCATCAATATCCTGCCAAGAGATTCGAACTAACACAACTAACGGGACAGACTCCCCTATAGGTGCATGTTAGCTAAATTAATGTCTTTTATGATCAGTAAAAATAAAAATGATCATAAAGACTTCAAATTTCAAGCGAATTAGCAAACCAGTGTATGGTAATGCATTCCGGCATCAAACCAGTTAGATTAGAAATAATTTTCAAGTTTTATAACTTTCTTTGAGAAAAAAAAAATGAGATACTTCAGCCATATTCCGAAGATATGGGCTCTAATGACCTTGCTATTGACGAGTCCTTAAAGCCCCACACACACAAACAAATATTCCGAAGATTGAAGTAATAGGTAGGACTTGAATAAACAACATGGAAGTTAAAATTTCGAGAGGGAAAAACCTATTAGAAAACATCAATAAGTACACTAGTCACTTCATCTAAAGGGAATTTCAATCTTATTCACTATCCTAAAAATAATTTCACATAATCAAGTAATTTCAGCGTTAGAGTATATTTAACATCTCTTTTCTTTTGGTGGGGAGGAGACCAAAATTGAAATTTAACGTAGATTTATTTATTTAAGAAATACGCTTCATTGTGATAAAATATCTCAAGGTCAGACATAGAATTATTAAACCATTCATTAAATTAAAGATATAAATTTGTAAACTTCGATTCGTAGCCTGCCCTTCCCTACTCGCAGAGTTCTAAGTTATAGTTAAGGAATATTTCCCTGAAAAAACGTGAAGGGAAAGGTACACCTTGGTTTAAATAAAGCCAAAGAGAAAATTCATAGGTGATTATGGCTCTGAAGTACACAGACTCATATCAATGCGGTACTCCAGCCTAGATGAAAAGGCCAACCGACGGATAGCAACGGTGGTCCAAGTGGACCGGTCTGCTTCCGCCGAAGCAACGCAGGAAACGCCAATAAGCGGGCACCGAAGAACCCGTTTCCCACTGGCATTCCACGCCTCTACGCCCAACAATCAAGCAAATCACACTGCGTTGGTAAGTACAAAATGCGTATTATAACGGATAGGAGAAAATATTCGATAAGTCGTAGAGGAGAAGAAATTGCAGATCGTAACGTAGAAAGATAGGTCAAACATCGGAATGAGACATTCACAAAGGTAGCTAACACATCTTGTTACCTAAACGCAGTGG
>NNCF01130926.1:376984-441923 GCA_002313205.1 Laupala kohalensis | reverse complement strand
TGTGTGTGTGTAGGGATTGGCCGACCCGAACCCACCTGTGGGATGATAAAACTACCAATGAAAGAGAAAAAGAATTGGAGAATCTATTTTTTCCATAAGAATTGGCTATTGTAAATATATATGGAATAGCAACATTTGAAACTAAAAACGGAACATCAATCATAGACATAACGATACGCAATAGAACTAGCAGATCAACAGCGACTAAGTGGGACGTGACCAGATGTATAGAGAGTGATCATATGACAATTGTGTTTGAAATTGAGGAAATATAAGGAGGATCAGAAATATAAGGAGACGAGACTTCTGGGGACAATATGATAACAAAAACGCGAAAGACGAAAGAAAGGGNTTTTTTTTTTTTTTTTTTGTGGGGCTTTGGGGCTCGTCAACATTTTAAGTCATTAGAGCCCATAGATGATTTAGTGGAAGGATTACAAAAACAAGTGCTTACGGATGTATGACCATATTGTGGCAAGAAATCTTAAATGAATAGGGCTGGACAAAGGTGGTAGGATAAAGAAATATTTGCAATAAAAAAGTGCGCAATAAGATGTGACGAAGATATCAAAGAAAGGCAAAAAACACGGAGGAACAGGAAAAATGTAGGGAAAAATATATGTTAATAGAAACGTTTAAAAAATTAATACATAAAAAGAAACGAGGCTTCTGGTTTTAATGTTTAGAGGAAAATATAGGGAAGAATGTTTGGGGATTACCTGCAGCGGTGGTCTAATGCTGGCGTCTTCGCTTCCATGATCCTGATGAACGATAGAGCGTGGATTCAAACAATGCTCAGCCGAACTTGGTGACGCTTTCAGCTGCAATTTCCTTCACCTACTCCATATAAATGTCGGTTCGGCACCGTAAGTTCCCCGGTAACCCAACATCTCTCCTTCCCTATACCCTTACCCAAGTCCAACGGTTAGGTGGAAGAGCACGCCTCCTGGCCTGAAACTTGCCAAAAGACATAAAATAAATTAATAAATAAAATATCTGTTAGGTGGGGAAAACGTGGAAAAGAAAGAAATATGGACTGACATAAAGAAGAATAGCGTAAATACAATGGATTGGGAGGGTACAGGGAAAGAACTCGTAGAGAGTGTTTAAGGCGGAGAAAAGGAAGGATATATGGACGCAGTAATATATGAGGGAGAGAAAATACAGGAAATATTAATAGAAGAGCGGGAAATGAAGCCCATGATAAAAGAACTTAAGGAAAGGAAAGGTCCTGGATACAATGCTATAACAAATGAGATAACAGAAAAAATAGGAAAATCGGTATATCAAGGGAATATCAGGTATAATGAATTGAAATAATTATTCGAGAATTTAGTGTTATTTAATCGTTACGATTTATCAACAATACTTTCCGAATGATTTATAGTTTGATAATAATACGTACTTGAGAAACGACGTTTTTGTGTTTTATTAAATACAATATTTGTTGGTATTATGTTAATATTATATCACGTGTCGAACTATTTTTATTGTTTGAGTATGTGGAAATGTTAAATCCGCCTCTGCGTTAGGGCCCTTGATAGGAATTGATGTGATGGTCCCTTGCTTGCTTCCGGAGAGTAAATTAGTTTATTGTCTTCCACGTGGACATACGCAGTTTGTAACGGCTTTTCTTAATAATAAGGTTTATTTATTTATTTAATGTTCTTACTTTCTAGGGCATGGAAAATATCAGAGTTAAAGTTGTTTCATAAAGGTGGAAATAAGAGCAAATATGATTGCAAATCATATATCTTACAGCAGCAGAAGTATTTGTAACGTTTCTCAAAGGGGCACATTAACTTAGCGCATAATTTCCGTAGTCCCATCTGACAGCCATCGATAATATTAGGAGGATGTAATTTTGTCGGGAAAACTTGAGAAAAATGGGGTAAAACTAAGCTTTGTGAGAGAAAATAAACGTTCCTCGTAAGCGACGGTAGAGTTAAAGACAGGAACGCCGTGAAAAAAATTCGAGTTACGCATCGCTAGTTGGAACATTGGCACGATGACGGGACGCAGTGCTGAACTAAGCGCCATCATGGAACGACGACGCATCAATATCTGTTGTTTGCAAGAAACAAAATGGAAAGGTGCTAAATCACGACAAATTGGGAAGGGATTTAAATTCATATATTATGGTTCGGAGAGTGGAAAGAATGGGGTTGGGGTTGTATTGGATCATCATTGGAGCCAAAAAGTACTAGAGATAAAGAGAACAAGAGACCGCATTATATCTTTAAAACTAGCCTTGGAGAACCAAGCCTGTCTCAACATCGTTTTTGTCAACGCTCCGCAAGCTGGGTGTACTGAAAATGATAAACAAGACTTCTGGGAAGAATTGTATACACACATAAATGCATTACCTGCAAATGAAGAAATACTTATATGTGCAGATCTTAACGGCCATGTAGGCAGTGAGGCAAGCGGATTCGAGAACAATCACGGGGGTTTTGGTTATGGAACGCAAAATAAAGAAGGAACCACAATATTAGGATTTGCAGCGTCTCTAAATTTAGCTGTAGTAAATACATTTTTCAAAAGAAAGAGGAAAACCTCATTACTTATAAAAATGAGAAATTCAAAACACAAGTTAACTATATAATGGCAGGTAGAAAGAACCTCAAACAAATTAAAGACTGCAAGGTTATTCCGGGTGAGCAATTAACATCACAACATAGACTTCTGTTAGCGGCTTTAAAACTCAAACGACAAATCAAGTATAAAATACCAAGAGTAGAAAAAATTAAGTGGCGGGAACTTAATTCAAAAAAGGGAAGCAACTTTAGACATAAAATCATTGAATATCTTGATAATGACTCTTCATCACACGTCTCCCCCACTATACACATGTCGAAATTTCAGGATGTCTGTATCGCCCAAGCAAAAACTAGATTAGGTATCTCGAAAGGTCCCCTGCATAATGAGAAAGATGCCGAATGGTGGAAGGACAAGACCAAGGCCACAATATCTAAAAAGAAACACCTGTTCAAAAAATGGCAAGAAAGTGGCTCAGAAGAAAAGCTAGAGTACAAAGAAGCGAAAAAGATTGCAAGAAGATCAGTTGCGATTCAGAAGGAGTTGGACTTATATCAGAAGTTAGAACTAGCTTCAGATACAGAAATTTATTATATCGTTAGACAAACGTATAATAACACGAAAGATTTTAAGACTGCAAAGTACATAAAGGACAGCAAAGGCACGCTACTCACTTCTCAAAAAAGTTATTTGAAAAATGTGGTACGAGTATTACCACACACTGCTAAACGAGGAATTCTCCAGACAGGCGGAAGCCGAAGAACCAAGGATCCAAGGACCCGTAAATCAAATTACCATCATGGAAGTCAAAGAGGCCATTATGAAAATTAAAAACCATAATGTCTACGGGCCTGATGACATACCAGCCGAACTCTGGAAGTCTCTAAAATCGTCTAAAAATGTATTTAATAACATCTTAACAAGAGAAGAAATGCCGGATACCTGGATAAAAAGCACACTTGTTCCCTTTTACAAAAATAAGGGAGACGTTAGAGAGTGCGGTAACTTCAGGGGTATAAAACTAACTTCGCATACCCTGAAGATCTGGGAACGGGTGCTCAGCGAATGAATAACATCTGTAATATCGGTAACGGAAAGGAAAGGAACCATGGATGCGATCCATGCCGTAAGATTGATGATGGAAAAAGCTAACGAAAATGCTCAAAACCTGTGGATGGTGTTTATAGACCTTGAAAAATCCTTGTATCGAGGACAGTGATATGACAGGCGCTCAGAGCGCATAGCGTACCTGAATGCTACATACACATCATTAAGGACATGTACAACGACGTCCAAACTTGCGTCAGAAGCCCAGTTGGTCTATCTGACAGCTTTGACATAAAAGTTGGCGTTCATCAAGGCCGTATGCTGAGCCATTTGCTATTTAATGTAGTCATGAATTATCTAACAGCAAAAATTCAAAAACCAACTCCATGGAATATCTTGTACGCTGACGACGTAGTTCTTATATGCGACAATATACAACAACTGCAGGAAGACCTAGAAAAATGGAGAGAGTCGTTGGAAAAGAACGGTCTGCGTGTTAGCAGGACAAAGAGAGAATATATGTTCTGTAACTTTAATTCCAATGATACACTCAATCCAGGTATGACACTAAATGGCACGGCCCTCCCTAGAGTTAAAACCTTCAAGTGCCTAGGATCTGTGCTCTCCGAGGATGGCTCTATATAAGCAGACGTAACATGGAGAACAACATCTGGATGGAACAACAGGGGTGATATATGACGCAAAAATGTCAATAAGAACAAAAGGCAAGGTGTAGAAAACGGCAGTAAGACCAGCATCACTGTACGGCAGCGAAGCTTGGACAGTCAAAAAGACCCATGAACAGAAGTTACACACCACTGAAATGCATATGCTGAGATGGGCGTGGGGAGTAACACTTAAAGACGCAATGAACATGAAAGAGGAAGCTTTAAGGTTGCACCCATTACTCACAAAATATCGGAATCAAGGCTCAGATGGTACGGACACGTAATGCGAAGACCCGATGACTACGTGGTGCAAAAGTGCCTTTCCAGCGCTAAGAGGGGTAGGGGAAGACCTAAAACCACTTGGATGACAAATGTCCGAAAGGACATGAAGAGCCTCGGACTCAACGACGAAGACACGATCCAACGAACTACATGGAGCCGCATGATAAGGAAAGCCGACAAGGCGAGGAAGAAGATTTAGAAAATGTGTTCAGTTAGAAATGAGATTCCTTTACATTAGACGTTTTCTTCTGCTTCCAATGATGAAGAGGTCAACAATGGGAATATTTTTGTCAGTCAATTGTATCCGAAACACGAGGTTTCATTCTCCAACGTGGATTTGAAACCAACCTTTTCTTGTTCCCCACCAGAGGGTGGTTCTTGCGCTCATAGACTGAGGGTCCGTGAAGTCAACAAGCGTTCACTCGCCTGGACTTACTCCGACAGGAATTTGTTGGCAGACCATCGATTAGCTTGCTTCATGTGATTTTGAAGACATTACCTACAAGAATGTTTCATCTGAACACTTTTGGCTCTGTGAGACAGAAATCCAAACTACTCAAATCGCTTCGTGTTAAGCAGTTACATAAAGTGAGTTTATTACATTTGAGCACCACACCGACAATTCGGGTTTAGAAGGTCTCTTAGAGTGGAGCGGAAACCCAGTTCATTGCGTTGGTTTTCGTGTTTATAAATTGAAGAATAAAATGTTTGCTGTTCACAATACTATGTGTAAACGTATGAGATGTCGCGAGATCATAATTCTAATAACTTGTTTTCGGCTTAAAAATGTACATAACTGGTAGAAACATTCCAATGTAGCACTTTAACATTACTGGTTTGTTGCAAAACTTTGATTTATTATTATTAAGGCATATTTGCGTCACTAAAACATTATGCACTTTCTATGTTTATTACCCTAATATACAACTTACAATCATGTAACGCAGAACCAAGCTACTAAAGAGTACAATGCTATAATATTTGTATTTCTTATTTTAACTGGGAACACCGCAACATATGAAGAGGCGATAGGTATCAAAATTATGAGTTGCGATACAAAACAGATTATTTTCAGAATGTTTCATATTGAACATAAATAATCATAAACACTTTAAAAACATGTACCCAATTGACCAAGGTTTCAAAGGAATTACTATTTAAATATTAATGAAACAAAATTTTACTTCATTAATTAACAAATATTTTAACAAATAGAGCCCACCACACCCAGGAAAGAGCTATCATATGAATACTAAACATTTTAATGATATTTTCGTGCTTCAAGGAGTCAGTATTCGTGCCACTCCAGTCAAATGTCACGAAGCCAAATTTACGTCGGAATTCATCTCTCCATTTTCTCTTTGTATCATATTCAGATGAGTCAATGTGAAAATTTATGCCGTGATATTACTATAAACTCCCATAACGACAGGACTCAGTGCCACCCCATTTGCTTGGCAACCCTGAGGCGTCGAGGGGTGAAAATTTTGCAAACTCATGCACAAAAATCACACATTTAAATGACAGGGAAGGATTTCAATTCAGACCGGTCGAAGAGCCGAAAAGATCGAAAAACACCCTCAAGCCCATTTCTATTAAGGGGTGAGGTTTTTTTTGATGCTCTGGAACGGCTCAGGATCGCAAAGCTGCACTAAGGGTTTCCCTACCGCAGGAAGTAACCCAATGCTAGCCACCTCTTCAAACTATTAACATCATTCTATGAATGTGGGTTTTCATGTGTATAAATAGATTTAATAGGCACAAAGTATGTCATTAGAGGTCAATAGGCGTAAAAACACATTTTATTTAATAATTTCTATAGAGGGAGTATCCACACATGCCCACACCCTCCCTGATGAGTTGCGGAGGTAAAAATTGAATGCATGTCCTTAATCCATTCGCACTTCAAATTTTAAGTCGATTGCTTAAACCGATTTCTTTTTTTATTGATGCAAAAGTGAAAAAATCTCGGATACTTCTCCTTATGATCAACCCTTCGTTACTGTGAAACGGGTGGGGGTGGCATCGCGGTGCCTCAGTTCTCCTGGTTGCGTATGCAACACACAACATTTACTCGCTGAGCGGGTGGTATACGTGAAGGCTCTGGTTTCTTCTACTCCATGAAATTGAAAGCAAGGACCTTAATGAAGGTAATATATGCAGGCAGTCAATTATCATTACATTTCGTGTTATATGAACCGGTATGGTAATTGTTAAAACTTAATTCAAGACAATGAATGAAGTCATTGTCGTCCTCAATCATCCTCAAGGTCAGGAGGATTATGATGCGAAGACGAGGCGAGGAGCGAGGGATAATGAACAGCTAACGAGCAACACACGGTAATAAAAAAATCAATTGTCACGATCCGAGAGTAAAAAAGTTCTTTATCAATGAACTATGAATAACGTCACTCCTCACAAAATAATATTTTCAAATTTTCAAATAGTATGAATATATTCTCACTAAAACACTTAAAATGCTTATTACCTGCCTAAAATTTGTCTATTAATATACATTATTATAAAATTGTATTACACTAGTCGGATAGTGCAAATTCCTCTATAGCTACATAGACGTAGTTCATTTATTGCAGAAATAACTAACATATTTTTAGCATTCTTAGTTGCAGATATATTGAAACTGGTTTTGCTTGTTTTAATGAAACTATGAATGATGATTCAGCGTTACTATAAAGTCCAAGAAAAGAAAAATATAAGTATAACATTAAATAAACGAATACGTAACATTTTCAACATTTCCGAATATATTGAATGTATATAGAGAATGACCTTACCTTGCGCTGGACGAGATCCTCCGGAGTCAATATCTCTGCAGGAAAAAGACCTACGATTATCTTCTTTACGGTAAATGATAGGCCNTTCAAATACATAGCACAAGTGCTGATGGAAGATTTAAATTAACAGAAACAATAATGACATTGAGTTAAGTGACAGTCAGGACGCACAAATCTTCTCACCTCGCTCAGTTATGAATTCTTCAATTGAATTTCATTGTACTGGAAAGCTTTGGATTGAAATACGGTAATTAGTGCAATATTTGACAAAAGATTTTCATGACTATCATTCAAATAATATTGCAAAAAACAAACTCTGTGGATTATATCAAACTTCGAAATTTCGCACCATTACCCTTTAAAACGACACTAGGAAACACGTGGGTAAAAATCATATAGTACTTGGAAGCCGCACACTTTTACGAATCTTAAAATAACTAATTTAGGTTGTGAGTCAAAGCGAATTGATTGTACATGATCACGTTGTAAAACATGATAAACTTGCAATTAGTTGGTCACAAACAGTGCGACAACAATTGAATATTGTTCGGATAATATGTCCTTATTGACTTATCACTTTGCCATGAAGCCGGGTGCGCGATCATTTTGACGCATCATTCTGAGGGCGACGAGTGAGAACGCTTCTTCTGAGTGTCGCACTGACACGCCGGGTTGCGGGACGTCTGGAACTGTTATGTTGCCAGCCTTGCTTACCTATCGTCGATGTTAGTCGTCTAGTGATCATTCAATCGCGTAACGTGTTCAACTGACTTAAAGCAGCCCCTATAAGTCGCTATGAACATAACTAATGCGTAGCCATGAATGTAACAAGGTTTTTCTTCGTTTTGCTCCCAAGAGGATTTATTTATGGGGTTAAAATACTTCCAGTATCCTTCCATTTAGCTCTTATCAGTTCCAAAGATACCCCACAAGTCATTCTATGTAGTCTCCATCACACGGAGAAACTTCCCTCCTCATTTAAAAGTTACCCTTCACATATTTTTGATGGAACTAGTATAGCCGTTTCGTGTCTCATTCACGTGGAAAAAATAAGCTCAGTCTAAAGCAAGCAGCGAGAGCTTACGCACTGGCTGTCTAGCGACTAGACAACAACATCAGCTGCCACAGCTTACGCTGTTGCTGCCCCAATCAAGTTTTCGTCTGATCGAGACCAACTTACTATCACTGTGGAAGCTAACGCTGATTTGTCTGAGACGAAGAAAGTCACATCAACAGCTATAGCTTATGGGTTTTACGCGCAATAGTTCCGCACCCCCTCAAAATATGACATATCTACAACACTTGTTTGTTTTCTCTCCGACGATCTCGTTCGTACTTACCGCCAAATGACACTCGACTGCGCTGTATCAAAATAAAGAAACGTTTGGGTTCATAAAAACAATTTTTTTGTACTTAAAGATATATCGTTCAAGATTTTAGGGATGATTACTATTTTACTGTTCATGGTACCACTACTATGGTGCCAAATCTAAGAGCGCAACAAAGACAATAAAAAAAAATTTAATGTAGACGTCGGCAGAAGTCCAGTGGTAGCGTCCTCACATTGGGAAAGAAATAACGTTCTGAAAGGAAAATGTTGAGTTATATTTGTTGAATAAGATTAAACAAGGTGACACGATGGAGACGATCCAAAACAGTTGTAATAAAAATGAACATCGTCGAGAAAGTCGTGCAGAGAAAAAAGCATGCAGATGAGTTGACGCACGAACAAAAATAAGTTAGATAGCTCAGCCTAAAGTTAGTTGTGATAGCTCACGCGTTAGCGGACAGACAGTACCATTAGCTGCCACAGCTTATGCTGTAGCTGCCCTAAAACAGTTTTCGCCTGAACGAGACCAAATTTCTATCACAGCGGAAGCTAACGCTGTTTTCTCTGGGAGGAAGGAAGTTACATCAACAGCTATAGCTTATATGTTTTGCGCGCAACAGCTCAGCCCCGCTCAAAAATCTGACTTAACAAGAACTGTCGTTTGTTCCTCGCCGTTGATCTCGTTCGCAGTTGCAGCTAAATGACACTCGGCTGCGCTGCCTTCTATGCATTCGGTTCTTTGACTCACGACTGGGGCGGTGCAGCCTGAGCAATTATTTTGCGCAGTCATATCGACCATGGCTTTCGCAACTATGAATAGTTTTTTACTTGAACATAATAATTCATTACAAGGACTAAACGACGCCATCCCGACGTTTCGTAACCCGAAATTTGAAGTCTAGACGACGAATATTTACAATGTTTTCCTGACCTCGAGCAGCCGTACACTGATGATATTTTGAATTTCTGAAGGTTAATGATGGTGAATATCTAATTATTATTTTAAATAATAATATTTTCAAATGTCGTAATCTAATAAGAGTAAATTTCAAGTATATTCAAAATAAAGAAACGTTTGGATACATAAAAACTATTTTCGTGGTATTTAAAGATATATTTTTCAAGATTTTATAGATGATTACTATTTTACGTATTTACTATTCATGGTACCAATACTATGGTGGCAACTCTTAAACAATGTAACACAAGATAATAAGATATTGCAGTAGCGCGGTCGGATACCTAAAGACGGACGTCGAAAGAAAAAGAACGTAAGCTGTACGTCTGTGATGAAACAAGGTAAGACCGTGGAGTTGTAATAAAAATGAATATCGTCAAGAAAGTCGAGAAAAAATATCGAAAAGAAAGCGTGCAGGTAGTCGACATCAACTCACGTCGAATAAATATTACATGCTTACTGGTTGACATCATCCCTTAGGTTCCCTTTTCTTATCTTGTAGATTAGCTACTTACATTGTGAGAATTAGTTGTTAGTTGAACTTTGCTAACGTATGTATTTAACTAAAATAGTTGTATTTGAAATTTCTCAAAAACACTAATAGTTGAGAAAAAATTGTTGTTAAGCTAACCTCACAACCAATAGTTGTAGTCTTCTTCAGAACTCATCTAATTTTAATGCAAAATTTCTCGCACTTTGCATTACATTAAATAATTTGTATAATTGGTTAAATTCACTACAATGGTGCTTCATAGTTAAAATGCACTACAAGGGTGACGGCAAATATAACAATAGTTAACATATCATTTCTCGGCTTTACAGTGCACAATGTTCGAAATGAATTCCAAGAAATGTTAACTAGATTCCTTGCTTGAAATGTTGCATAAATATGGGTGGCAATCATGGTCAAAATTGAGTTATGGGTGCGGTTCTGCTCTTATGAGCACACCCCAATGGTCACACTCCATAAGCATCCTAATTGTGACCAAGGGTGCGAACCAAAACAGAGCAGAATAGTACTTATGAGGGAACTCAAAGAGAAACTTTGCTCACATAGATGCACTTGTACAAGAGAATTAGCACGCATGCAAAATCGGACAGCAAGCATGGATGCCACTCGTGAACTAACTACAAAACACGGAAGGTTCCAGAAGTTCAAAAATTTAAATAAGAAATTCTTTTTATGACAGAAGAATTGTTTCTTATAACAGATTCATCGTAAAAAATCTTTGAGATTACTTGTTCTCACAACACTATCATTACTGTTCTCACAAGGTTCAACTAAATAAGTGATCTGTTTTCAGCAAAACCACTGGATTAAATGGTAGCACCATAAAATGTTTTTCTTTGAACTATACTTATGATCAAAGAAAACTAACTATTTTCTTGGTGGAGATACAATAATAATTTTCAATGAACCAATATGAAATAACAAAATAACGTTTTATTAATATATTATGGTATATAGTTATATTACAATAGTTTTGTCAATTTAGTTTACAAATCATACATGATCTTTGTAAGGCTGATCACAATCCTTGGCAAAGTAAAAGGTTCACATACTATTATTTTTAATCTAATAAGAGAGCAAAGGTCCAAATACATAGATCATAAAATGATTTGAAAAAAATCAGGAGTTGAATGGGTCCAATGAATTGGCTCTAACAAAAAAAACTTTCTTCTGACTTGTTAAATCAGCTGCATAGATGTTTTGCGGCATTCTTAATCAGAATAAAATGCTATAATGTTAATTGAACGTAACGGAGTACAACAAAGTAAAATCCAATTTCATTCGCCAACCGGTTAAATACATCAGACATTTCACAACAACAAAGAAAAATATTAATCACGACAACATAATTCTAAAGCAAAAAGGAATTAGTTAATTCTCAACAAAAATTCATATAAGTCAAAGTTCACATTATTTTCCTATTCACATTATGTCTGTAGCTGAAATACTCGTATCATTCGTGAAGAGGAGACAAACACATAAATCTTGAATAATGAACTCAACAAAGGTATTCATTTTGTATTCATCAAGCAAAACAAACATGTATTATTACTTTTTTATATTTTATCTCTCAGAAACAGTTCCTACATGAAACCAATGATTTCTTGAAATTCATAAGTATAATCATTATTAATACATTAATGATAACTTAGATAATAATGTGAATGTTTCCTCTGAAAAGTGTTAAATATGCTAAGATTTTCCTCAGACAAAATATTCTAATAATAAATTTATTGTCAAAAAAACAGTACAAACTGCGTATGACCACTTGGAGGACAATAAACTAATTTACTCTCCGGGAGCCAGCAAGGGATCATCCCATCAATTCCGATCAAGGGCCCTAAGACAGAGGCGGATTCAAAAATTTCAGCAAAAGTTCCTAGATAAGATAAAAAGTTAGCTGCGAGTTATAATACATATATAATGTCAATATGTTTGTAATTTAACGCAAATATGTTTGTAAATTTACATGTACAAGTTATTATCGAACTATAGATTATTCTGAGTATAGTGTTTAAAAATCATAAGAGTTGAAAAAACACTAAATTCACGATTTATTGTTACAATAAACACGCCCCTAGACAAAGCCTAGAGAACCTGTATAAGAAATCCGCCTCTACCCGAAGGAAAAACGGAGAAAAACCCGGGCCAGGATGGGCCATAATCTTCTTGAATGTTTGTCTGACCATACTTTAACTCGAATTTCACATGGATTCATTTATTCCTTTTGCCTTCGTTTCTGTAACAGTATTTGCTTCGGGTTACGTTAATTTATTTTTCTGCACCAAATTAATGATACTTCTGTCTACACTGATTCTAAGTAAGATTAAAAATAGGTATGAAAACAATTTTAGATTTCCTGATTCCACGTTACAATTTTATTAACACCACGACTCATTTTTGTTCGAGTTGAATGGTGCAAAGACAAAGTGTCTCAAATCTGTATCAACCGTACTAATAGTTACTACAAAATAGCAGCTTTCTCGTGTTCACTCCACTAACAGAGCTCTCGTCTTTTTTGTATATCAGAGCACAAATCAATTTCCTCTTGATCCTCGAACAGCTCCCGAAGGAATTTCAGGACTTATTGTAGGCTATTTCACGTGTTTGTGACTTCAGGCGGGTAGATCTTTTCCGGGAATATTCTACTTTTGGTTGACATGATTGAGTATTTCAATAGCTGTAAGACGTAGTTCATCCGAGTTCAAGGAATAGGTGAGGAGGGAACTGACTGGGTGATTCTCTTTCGAAATGTACCTAACAAAGAAGTGGTTGAAGAAAATAGCGATAATTCCCTTTAGTTAAAAAACATACATACATTAATGACGTATCAAGAGATTCTGAATCTGTATAGTATTTTACTGCTCAATTCTCTCGGGTCTGGGGGTTAGTGTCTCCACTAGTCTTTGGAAGTATAGAGGAAGTGGTATACAATTTGTAAGTTAAGATATATTATACATTTATACAACTGCTTTTTACAAGTTTCTTTCGTCTCTGATAAGCAATGATAAATTTGACAACCCAAAGTTTCATAGGATTATGGATCATGAGGAAACTATTCCGTAGGACTAGTTTCGGTATTGCTCGCTAGTTTGGTGCTCGAGTGTCCGAATAAGTAACAGGTAATGTATTGTCTGGCAACGCGTCTTTTCTAACGGGACTAATTCAAGAGGTAATCCTCTTAACTTCTTCTCAAATTTGATTTTAAGGCAACTATAGGTTAATTAGGGTTAATTCGCTTTAAGTTGTTTTTCTGCCAGCTTGTCCCAAGTCTGCAAGAAAGTTTTATTGAAAACTATAGTCATACAAAACAACTTATCTTTTTAATGCAATGTATCCAAATCTAGTACATGCCAACTTGTTGACTAGTTCATTGTCATTCATAATGAATTTACTTTTGAAGCCAATATGAAAGCTGTAACATAAGCTAATTGTTCAATACGAGCAAAGTTTCATACAATTTTTGGATGATTATGTAAAAAAAACTTAAAAATAATGTTGGTGATGAAATTTATTTTAAAGCATTTCTTACATATTCCTCTCAAAATATTTTTGTGAGAAAGGTAGATTTTCAAAAATTCCTGTATGTTAGGTAGTACAGATGAGAAGAGCTCAAGAATAGGGAAGTGCGCTGGCCAGATAATTGAAAGATTTGTGACAAGAGAAAGAAATGTGCATTTTAAAAAGGGCAAATTTATTAGTAAAGTCTTACACACAACGATGTGCTATAAATTATTATACAGTATTAAAATAATGTTGGACATGCAAGTTTTTGTTCAAAATTTCTTTAATAGGATACAATTTCTTTCATGTTCTATGCAAAATTATATACTTATTTGATTACTAGACGGCAGTCGAAATAAGAATTTATGGAAACGAGAATTCTTATTGGCGCTTCTTAGTTTAACGCAATATCTTAATCTACCAGATAATACGAGATGAGATAGTTTTTACTGGTATAATTTTGCCATACAATGTGCAGCTACAGCAATAAAGTTTGCTGCTGTTTTTTGTTTTTGTTCACACTTAATTCGCTTATAACTATTACTATTTGATATTTTGACCTTAATCTTGATATTTTCAATTTAACGTTACTACTAAAAAATTAAGTGTAAAAAATCAAGTGCCGAGATATAAATAAATAGTTGCATTTGCAAAAATATTGTAAATTGTGAATAACAAAAGCACAGCAAACTTTATTGCCATTTTTCATGCGAGGACTGGTTTCCTCCTCGTAATCGTATCTATACGAATACGAGGAAGAAATCTAATCGTAACCGGAAATCTAATCTATACGAATACGAGGAGGAAATCTAATCGTAACCGCTGATTAGCGGTTACGATTGAAGATACGATTACGAGGAGGAAACCAGTTCTTGCATGAAAAACAGCAATAAAGTTTTCTGCGTTTTTGTTCTTCACAATTTACAATATTTTTGCAAGTGAAACTATTTATTTATATCTCGTCACTTGATTTTTTACACTTAACTTTTTAGTAGTAACGTTAAATTGAAAATATCAAGATTAAGGTCAGAATATCAAATAGTAATCGTTCTAAGCGAATTACGTGTGAACAAGAACAAAAACAGCAGCAAACTTTATTGCTGTTACTCTTAACATGCAAGAACAGGTTTCTTCCTCGTAATCTCATCCTTAATCGTATCTTTAAGCTGATCCAGGCTTTCACCACGGGTCGAGTGAGGGAGAACTGTCCAGCGATCCCGCTGCGCCACCGTCGTCTCTTCGCCAATGCAGACGCCCCGCACGCAATTCTGCAACCACGAGCGGAGAAATTATTAAAAACCCAAGGACCGAACTCTGTCTGTAGGAGACAGTCTCCTACCAGGACTCACCTCTAATTGCATCCAGAATCTTGCGTCGCGTGCCGACGGCCACAACACCAATGTCCAGCAGATCCCGCTCTGTGAGCGCACGAAACGCTTGCAGGTCGATTTCCTCGAGGAGAAACACGTCTGGAATCACATGTACACATGATATAGGATTTATACGAAGTTTAACTACGTGTACGAATCATGCATTAAATTTATTTTGCTGCACTCAAATGGTGAAGGTAACCCCACCCTGAAGTTCGTTTAATTTGCTTCATCTACTGACATTGTGGGATATCCATAGAAAACTGATACAGGTGTGCGTACGTTAATAAATTAGTCTATGCAAAAAAGTTGTCAAAATAGCAATCATTAATAGTTAGATCACAAATTTACAACTCAAACTGAATGTTCATTATTTTGAGAAGTCATCCGTTCGGAAAGAAGATGAGCTTGAACTACGCGTTCCTATGTAAAGGTCAGAAAAATATTTTGTTTAGATCTCGAAAAGATATCAATGCAGAAGTGAAAATATCCTAGGTACGTGGAAGGTATTCAATAAAAAATAAAAGCATCCGCAATACTCGTTAATTCAGATTTAACATTCACACATCACTCGTTTTGTACCATAATGCATTCTACGCCAATGTGCACTCACCGATGTACTTTCGCAAGCCGAGAGCAGTGAGCAGTGAGCAGGTCGACTATGTCGCCTGTCGGAGCACGCGTCGTCAACGACCCAGGGCCTCCATCGCCCTGGCCCCGGGGGCTCCACACCCCCGTCAGCCGCGAAGCCACTGCGCCGAAGAGCCTGGACAGCCTGCTCCTCCTGCGCGCACGTGTACGTGGAAGGATTCAGTTGTTTGCTTTCCGAAAAGAAGTTTTCTTTGATCAGTTTGTAATAAAAAAACAAGCATTTTGCGGTCGTGGGTCCCTTATTTCTCACGGAAACTTCATTAACATTATGTTTCGCTATTTGAGCATATATCAGTTTCTTAGAAAAATAACTTATTGGGATGAATAATAAAACTTATATATGTTCCTTTTCAGTTTTTGACGACTTTGTATTTTCATCTTTACCGCTCTCTTCAAATCCTTTGAGATGAAGAAATTTGATTAAATTTGATAGTATTTACGCACGATTTTGTCCTTTGAATTTAAATTTAAATTTTTCTTATTCATTACATTGTTACAGATCCCCCGTAATTTTGACATTCTAAATAAAAGGAATAGAAATAGAAATGAAGATTCAAAGTTTTTACTCTTCATACAAAATGAGCTAACATCGTTCAAATCATACAATACTTTTTCAAAGACTGTATCGGTTGGACAGCAATAGCTTTAGTTTGTGAGGATGGTTAACCTAAAATTGGTTTCACCCACTAACCATGGAATTGAAAGCACTTGAGAGGCCTCACCGTTGAGTTGACAGCAGAAGGGTGCGGAGTGGTTGGCGATGACGCCGGCGAGGAGCGACTAAAACCCAAGCCGGACCACGCTGAAGTGGGGACCCGCGTCTGCGTCGGCACTGGAGGCTCTTGCATGGCTGCGGCAACATAAGAAGAGAGATTTTGAGAGACATTTTCTTCCACGGAAGCATATCCGCGTAAGTCTAGCAAAAATTTCTGCTCCAGAAAAGGAATTTAGTTTATTTAGTTATTTGTTAAACAAAATTTCAAGTATATCACTAAATTGATTTTGTCTAAAAATCACATTTTACAAAAGAAACTACATTTTTTTAAATTTACTCCACATACTACAAATATAAAAATTATATTTACAGTCAACCACTACTGACTGTACTAATGTCATTATACAATGCTGCTTTTGGCATATTTATAACTTGCTCTAGAATAGACACACAACTCTTATTTTACCTTTGTACGCCTGAGACGTGTGACGGCATACTTCGAGGCCGAAGCAGCAAATTTCAGTCTTCTTTTCGTATCCTGGGGCGCGGTGGTCCGGGCAGCAGGCCATGTCCGGAAATAAACCGGAGTTCACTACGGAAAGATCGGAGCATCAAAATTCATTTTTATTGTGCTTTCAAAGCTCTTTATTAGGATTTAAAATAATTCTTGCTGACTAAGAAATTAAAACTACAATAGAGGTACATTCTATAAATCATTCATAAAGTTTCTGGTTCTGTGTGCTAAAGGAATTTTGCGGAAGTTTTGTGAAGCTATATCTATCGCTTTGTTGTAAGAGCCTTCGAGCTTTAGGTCATTGCTTTGCGAGGAATACTGTCCATTGTTTCTTCGCTCTAACATTCGTACGTTGCATGCTGCCAAGTTCAACCTTATTATTCTATAATCTGAATATTGATTACAAGTGCTAACTAGTGGTGAAAAAACACTGCAAATATTTTAAAAATGTGAGAAAAAATTCTATAGTGAAAGTAGTTTCTGGCGTTGTACTCTATTTGGTTGTCTTCTAGTGTTCTATTCATGCTCAAAGTCCCTAGTGAACTTATTACTGCCTTATTTGAAATTTGAATAAAATAAATATTCATAATATTATTTCAAAAAACACAGCAACATATGTATTGTAAATATCGTAAGTGTTCTGTAAATTGAATTTCTATGTAGACAGAAATTAATGTAATTTTGTATCTGCAGTGAGTTTTCTCTCCTATGTATTTTATTATTATAATATCTTTCATTTCAGTAATCAATAAGTATATTCTTCGTCTGCTTGGTATATAAGCTTCTTGAAAAAGTAACCCAACGTGTAAGTAACAGACAAATTATTTTATTGCGTCTATACCAAACTTTCAAGCGAAATACCGCTAATGCGGATGTAATGCGTACTAATTGTACCTTACGTACAGAAAATTTAAGCAAAATAGTTGTAACCGTTTTTTGAAAAATATTCAAAAGAGTACGTTGACCTTCATGTCAAGTACCATTTGTTTAAAAGTAAAAAAAATTGAGTACGTGCATCGACAAATAAATTCTACCGTAAATACGAAATGCAAATTAAATTGATTCAGCAGTTGACTCAGAATCGCTGTGCACAGACGGACAGACTAACAGACGGATGTGATGCCAAAAACCACTTTTTAAGAATCAGGGATCGCCTAAACTTCTATTTCCGTCAAAATCTCAATTCGAATTTATTTTCACGATTACAAAACATTCTATATACTACGTATTTGAGAAAGTAAAAAGAACAGGTTCGGGCAAGAAAGGGTTATCGTGATGTACTCTCCAGGAAATGAGGAAATAAATTGCTCATTTCTTCGGAAACTCTTACCGGCTGTACCATAGAGCAGCGCAGACGAATGCGCAGTCTTCAAGTCGGTCGGTGGCAAGAGAAGCTGCTACGCCTCCAGCCGCCGGAGGCGAAGGCCATCCAGAGATGGGGATCACAGACTGATCGGAGGCCGAGGAACCTCCGGAAACAGCGGACCCAGGGCTGAGGGTGTCCCCTCGGGGGCTGGTGCGCGGGTTATGAGTACGTGCCTCGCTGTCCACCGATTTGGAAACAGGTGGTTGAGCCCAGCCCCGAGCCCTCCGTTGCGACGCATAACGACGCTGGAGATGCAGGGGACAAGCGGCCGCTACCGGGACCCGGACTGGGCGCCGAAGAGCTGGTCGTACTACTGCTCGCGGCGTATCCTGCGGCACACGACTCGAGATAAAAGCAATATACTCACAACCTCCACCAGCAATTATAATCCGTAGATGTAATCCATAAATCCTTACATATGTATCTCTTGACATTATTAGGATTCAAGTAAAATATTTACGTCTGAGATCAAATAAACTTACCATTTATGTTATAATAATTTTAACTCATTCGAAGCAAACCCGGTACATGTCGACTCTTCCGGATCTGTTCGGGAAGAATTTAGCAATACGTAAGTAGCCTTAAAGGGTATTCCATCATCTTTCCAATGAAGAGGCTCCCTCATGGCCCGAAGCAGTTATTGCCTTACCTGAATCCGGACGGTGTGTGGCCCCATCAACAGAGGAGGCCAAAGACGAAGCCAGAGACAGCAGCGACGAGTGGCTGCCCGTGAGGCTGCAGGACAAGGTAGTGGAGGCTGCTGAAGAGTCGGTCCCCTCTCCGCCAGCGCCTCCACTTCCTGTCAAAGCCTCCGCCGCCGCAGCTTTTCGACGTGGCAATGCGCCCACGTTGCGCGCCAGTTGGTCGTACGGAGACAGCCAAGCTCCAGCACCTGCGTCCTCCAGCGCCGGCGTCCCACGCCGTCTCGCGGGGACCGCTCCAGCTGCCCCTGGCCGACCACTCACGCCGCCTCCACCACGCCGTCCTGAGCAAATTGCTTGCATGGCATACTCGCGAATGGTAGATAAAATTATTAAATTACAACTTTTAGATCATTGAATTTTAAATTTCGTGAAAAAAGTTAGTACATTTCTGGAAACCTTGCAAATTAAATATGCTGTTAGTTTCCACGAAAAACTGTACTAGAGTAACAAAGAGCGCGTTTTTACCCGCGCTTCATTTTCACTAGCATGTTGATACGTTGTCTCGTTCATATCAAGGATAACAAGTATTTGCAGTAGAGCAAGTGGAAATTGAGCAAGTGTATGCACTATACATTGCACAAATCGCGTCACACCAAATGTTCGTAGAGCACTATAATTTGCTATGGTTGCGGTTACCAATGGGCGTTTTAAGAGGTTGGGGAACTTTTACGAGGTAGTATGAGGGACAACTAGCTGAGAAAGTGCACATTAAGAATGGGTCACTCATTTGTCAGTTGATTTCACGAAACAAGAGCAATGGCTTCAAAGTAACATCCCACGTTGGCAGTTTGTTGAGTGCAAACAGGTTTACACGTCAATAAAAAACCAGCCAGAACTTGAGAAGAACTGCATTATCTCACCTTATCTTTATCAAAACAAATCTACTTGGGCAACTACTAATCTCGGGCAACTTTCAAGCATATTGTGCTTTTTATTTGGATTCGCACTTTTGGTTCAGATGTAAGTATAAGAGACACAGGTCATACACAACTATATTCCAAATTGTGAGGAGCATTAAAAAATATTACATATTGAATCTAACTTGACAGGTACCGTAACACAGCCCCACAAAAAATTCTCTGTACCAGAGACCCGGGTGTATGGATTCGACGTATTTTTTGATGCTGAGAACGATGCAGATGTCCCCAGAAAGGTCCATCGTGTCAATTTTTAGTTATCGACGAATTACCTCTGCAGGTTTTAATAAGAAAATGGCAATTTTACAAGTAACATGGGGGTACTCTGGTTGCAAAATACAAGGAGGAAATCTAAAAGAACATCATTTGAATTAGTGTTCATTAAAGTTTTATATAAAATTATCCGGGGTTCCAACTGTGATAGCAGTGTCCCCCAAGGTTCAGCACTTGGACCAATTTTGTTCCTAATGTATTCTCCCGGAAAACTTTTGTTCCAATTATTCAACATTGTTGCACTGCTCAAGTTTCCTCTTGCCATAAGTACATAGAATTATTAAAACAGTTAACAGTCTTCTCGATTTTTGTAGTAGTTATTAATTAGACAAAATATTGCTTTAGTAACTGATTCATTAGTCAGCAGTTGTCGGGCTACAAAATTGAACAGTTTAGAAGTACGTTGATTTGTTTAAATTTAATATTTTATTTTCAACTTGCGTAGTAATGTTATTTGACTAATCCTGCATTTAATGTTAGTAGTCAGTTTTCGTGTTCTCTCGTCTGCTTTTGTCGTTACGTTGCTAACCAACTCGACTATGGGCACTATTGCATTCCTCAACGCATTCAAAACTGACCTTCAGAAGGCGTACATTGTGTTGACGCAGTGGAAGAGGTCAATAAGAACAAGAATGGCTAGTAATTCTCGTCGCCCCAACTGCTGTCACCCTGTTCGACTAAAGACAAGCACCATCCCAACTCTTCACTCAAAATAGGTTTAGTGGATTAGACAAGTGCCATTTCCCTCGTTTGCCCTCCGCTCCCGCATCTTTCGCTTCATCGTATTCTGCATCCAAACCCATTCAACTTCCCCACGAACACTAGTCAGCACACACAAAAACACAATTAATGCTCCCCAGAAATCAAGATTTATTATTCTTATCTAAGGAGTGTGCTGATATTTTCAATCCTCCTCTGCTTAAGGACCCTAGATCGGAATTGATGGGATGGTCCCTTACTTCCGGAGAGTAAATTAGTTTATTGTCCTCCACGTGGTCATACGCAGTTTGTAACTGCTCTTTTGACAAATTAATTTCTTTACTCATCTCTTTACTTGTTTATCAATTTAAATTGTGATATAAAAATCACTAACACTATCCTTCAATACACTCCCTCGGTTGCTTTGAAAAAAGAAAAATTACAGTGCGTTAGATCAACTTTTTTGTAGACAAAAGTGCCATACAAAATTTTCTGAAGATAATATTTTTTTAAACAGATGCATATTCATTACAATAAACAATTATTACGAAAAATCTCAATATAGAAAACTAATTGCGCAAACTCAGATCAAACAAAAGTAATGCTATCTACTATACGTGAATTTGAAATTAATTTATCGCGTTTTTATTGGGTATGGATTAGGCTACGGTAGACGAAATGTTACCAGATTGGTGGCTTAAGTTTCGCCTACATTATGACACATTCCGACCTAACCTAACCATGAAGCGAACGTTCCTTAACGAAACATATTTGGCAACTATATGCAATCGAATGGTGGTCTAATCAAAATAATATGCTCCTGCAAGCATCGTTAAGAGAAAATATCGAAAAATTCCTCGTGAAATTTTGTAATGTAGTGTTCGCAAATTCTTTGCAAAGTTACGGGAATGAATGGACTCTTGAATATTCGTGAGATTGTGCAAACGGTCTGCGTATAATTGTTTGTTCGCATGTTTAAGTTGTGAATTACGATTTTTAACGCGGTCGATACGAGACAAATTGCGAGACCAACAGAATATCCCAGTCAAGAAGAATTCCCTACAGAATCAATTTTTTTGTGGCACCCTAAAATAGAGTGATTCTTTTATTCGTAGTGCCTAGATATATTCAACCTTTGAAGATACATAAAATCTACGTGAAAAACTTAAAAAGAAGTGGTATTTCTTGTTAATTTGAAGTCTATAATACTACATGCGAGTATTTTCCACAGGTTTTGTAGCTGCAGGTGATGTTGCTTATAGAAGATTTCGCATGTCCGCAAAAAAAATATTCGGACCGAACCTGTTTGTCACAACTATTATGTAACAATTACACCGAACTCACGTTTTTACAACAATAGTTATAGGATTTACAATGTAAGGACTCATTAAAATATTTCTGAAAATTTCATGTTTTAGAACTGTAATTTTTTAAGATAATTTTATTACCCCCAAAGAGGTATATAAACCAACCACATTTTTACAATAATTTTTACTAACCCTCATTCATTTGTGCCAAAATATTTTTGCTAACTTCCCGAACAAATCTGTTTTGAAATGAAAGGTCAAAAGTTTAGAGTTCATTGCAGTACTGTGTCAATATAAAGACATAGGAGTACAGAAACAATGATTCTACATGTAATGTGACCTTAATGTCAAGTGATTCGCATAATTTCATTTGGGAGCAGTTTTAATCTCTGTTCTCCTCTGCTAGCAAACAAGGTTTATCTAATTATATAGTTCATAAAGAAAATTAACTAGTATTTACATCGTGTGTAAAGAAAGACTGTCATGATTTCTTTCATAATGTGCTTACTTGCATCACGCTCGATGCCCTTGATAGTGATTGAGATCGTCCTTCGTTTCTCCTTGCGGCGGAAGTTAATGTGCACGTCCAGTTCTCGCATCAAGTCCGTGGCTTGGTCATAGTCTAGGGGAGCGTGGTCAGACACTTCAAACATCAGCAGGATCGGCAGGGAACCCTAGGACAAGATTGCTATTCACGTCGAAAACTTTCTACCTTTACCCATAGTTCATACAATTGAAGTCATCCCAGTAACAATATTCACAATGCTTTAAAATGTTCCAATCTTCAGTGACAAGAAACTATAATGTTTGTAAGAAATGAAAAATTCACTCAACCAATTCTGTCTACATCAAAAGGTTCTACAGAAACTTCCCATTAAACCAATATCTTCGTAACCATTACAACCCTTGCAAGAAATTTGCTCAACAGCAGTTGCTGTCGAGCCAAATACACATCGCGAATTGGACCGATCACTGCGATTATGTTCTTCTTTAGTGGCGGGATATTCGGATCATTGCGGTCAGGCACCATTATCTGCGTCTTTGTGTTCTTCATGATCATCTTTATGTTGCTACAATTGCCTCCCAGCACTAGCGGTTGGTGATTCGGTGACACCTCCAATGTGATGTACACAGACTTGATCCTGGAATTGAGTCTCTTATTAACCATAGCATTTTCAGAAATGCGAACGATCTCGTTAACAAAGGAGTTAATTGTGTGTCCATATGAAGTTTGAAGAAAAGTGCTGATGTGGAATTTGCGGCAAGAGTAAGTTACCTGCAAGTTCCAAGTCGAAATAAAGAGATTTGGTAAGGGAATGTTTGGAAACGCACTTTCGTTCTCTCCTCATGTGCTCTCCACGGTGATGAATTGAGATGGCGCGCGAGCTGGAAAGTGGCCTGAGTCACCAGATCCTTCTCCCACTCGCAGCCTTTAACTTTTACTTGGACGCCGTTGAGACGATGGCGTTGTCGAAAACGCACCTGAAAGCGAGACGACATAATACAATGCAGTCGACAAAACTATCTTTCAAACTTCTATACCTTATAGTAATGAATTCAATAATATATGCTTACGTCTAGATTACCCTTCAAAACTCATTACCGGTCGGTTAAGCAATATTTTATATATTCAATACACACTATTGAATAATAGGATGAAATATATTTATCTTACGAGAAAATACGATTTTCAAAATAATTAGTTTACCTAATCTTTTAAATAGTTGCAGTTTTTTTTATAGAAAAGTAAGGTCTAAAGACCTATATTCTTTCATATTCTTACAATGATCACCGGGAATTCTGCAAAGTTATTTTATTTTCTGCCTGTACTTTGTTTCGAGATTATTACTGTAGAACACTACACACTACTTATAGCATTTGACGTCATTTATAAACTCGCGGTGAGACCACGCGCCTGTATGCAGAAGGAAGAAACGCCAAATTATAAATGTCATTACGAACGGATTCGTGCGAGCTCAGTTTTATATAACTTCTATATTAAATTAAATGTTACAAATTAGATGATAGTTACTACTGTTCTTAAAACACACAATCCACAAAGAAGACTTTTTAATGATAGGGTTTACATTGTCCGACAAATTTACCGAAGTGCTCCTTTTAGACCAGGAATAGCTGAGTGTGCACCACAAGAGCACCACGACAAGAGCAGACAAAATTACAAGATTGTATTTAGAATAATGAAAATTGTCATTATAGATAATCGTGGAATTAAAAAATTATAATCGTGTGTACCATTAATTGAAATTTCATTAGCTTCAATACATTTGGCGATAAATCTCTTTCCCAACGAATTTTCCAACAAAACTGATGTACGTACTGAATGGAGAGAAATGAAAAATTCTACATTTCTCGAGTTTCTTCGCACGACGCTCAGAATGGTCGACATAGTAATGGCCAGCGGTTAGAAACTCATTTCTCTATATCTTATTTATCACCAGGTCCTTACAAAAAGTTGCAAAAGAGCAAGGTCTATAATTTTTTCATCGGTTAAACGCATATTTTTAATAGAAGTCGGATGTTCCTAGTTCACCGAAGGAAATGACGAGAAGAATAGACTTTTCATTGATTAAAATTGTCCCATTTAAAAAACAGTCATGAAGATAAAGTTTTGTCATGTTCATAGAGGTACGTCATCGGTGTTAAAAAGACTTTCTTAAATTGTTATTCAGTGTGGAAGATGTATTTCGGTGTATAATTACTTTACTGGATTTTGACGTACTTGCACTCTGTATGTCTGCTGCAACCCCAGTACGAAGAGCGACGTCACATCAGGTCCCGGTCCTTCCAAAGCTGCGACATCGAAGGAGAACACTAGAGGCATCAGGTTCTGCAAAACATCACGTTTTACGATTCATTTCCACAAAACAGACTTCTCTGATCAAGAGTACCACGAATAACTCGAGTAGTGGAAGGTTCGAACTCTTTGAAGGGGGAATGATGAGAAAACTTATTTAATTAAGTTTAGAATTCTCTTATTTCCAGTCATTTACACTCACCCGCACCTTTTGCCAGGCTTGCTCCACCCCCGCCCGAGACACCTGCGACGACTTGTCCATGGTCGAGTTGCGGTTCGAGTCCGGGAAATGAATATGCGTGCCCGTCTCATCCATCACCTTCATGAAGACGAGCCCTCCACGGCCGATCATGTGCGATGGGTACAAGGAACTCAGGTCAAGCTTAATTGTCACACGGTCATCCTGGAAAATACGACAGCACAGACTTGGGAACACACCAATTTGTAGTAGACTATTTACGGCATTTATGTGCGCGGTCGATCTGTGTTTCTTGTGTCTCCTGCTATCTACAGATAATTTCCGGTGGTGCCCCCATTATACACAATTCATCGTACAGCGCAGTAAAATTTAATATATTTTAAGTACACACAATACATTTCGTACAACAGTATAACTATAAATAGTAAGTCGTAGAAGTAAATTAAAGATAAAAAGCAATTTGTATAACTATATTGTTGGGAAAAGATTCAGATTTATAACTGTATCCGAGCATAGCGAACCTGGCAATGATTTGCTTCACCCGTGGGCATCTCTGCGCCACGTCACAATAGAAAATTCTATTTCAAAACATGCAATATTATATCGCTTTCAAAGGTTAATTTTCCTTTCAACATATACAGTTAGACTCGAGGTTTATTTCCATGAAAATTATTTGAGTAAACAATCATTATGGCTGTATTTTGATTTTTCTTAAGTTTTTAAATTCTTTCATTCGCTTCAAACTGGAGATACAAGACGCAACTACTGTAACAATTCAGATAATTGACTTATGTTTTTCGAAGAAAGTCTGCATTAAAAAATAAATTACAAGAAAGCTTATGTTTACAATTTGGTATTTTCCAAATGCTATCGCCGTTCAGCCGGAAATAGAGACTCCGCAAATCGGAGAGTCAACTGTATTTCGATTTATACCTTTGTAGTAGGATGGTAAATTGAAACAAATCCAAAAGTGACTATATTCATTGCGAGCACTTTTACTCACTGGAGAATCTAGGCGGGCAATCACTTCCTTCTTAGCATCCAAGACGTCATCAAAGAGCCCCGAGATGACAACATGTGGACCTAGAAAAAACGAGCAAATAACCTTTCAGCGTCAATAACATACTTCGAATCAGGTTTTATGAAATGATATGATACGTGTAAGATTCAAAATCTTTCAAATTCGGATCACATCACAATCTAATACAAACACACAGCCTTGTCATGTACTTTACTTTGCACATGAACTTTGACGAACGTTTTGTTTCTCAACGACATTTTTCTATCCCCAACCAGACAAATTAAATTTCCAAAAATATTTTTGACGCATTCTATTTGACGCATTTGCTTTCTATTTTTCTGTAACAGTGTCAGTAATTGTCCTTCCATTAATTGACACTAATTATTCAATTAACTACTCATTGTGCAAGTGTCCTAATGATATTTTATTTTCAATGCGCTATGCGTAGACAAACTTTCATTTCCCCTTTGATAGCATTGTACGTGCTCTTTCAATCTTTCAATATTTCTGAGGGCTCTATATTAGGCAAGAAACAATTTCTCCGCACAGTAGATACGCCGGAATCACGCTGAAGCAATGAGCAAAACCTGTTCTACTTACTTTTACGAGAACGTGAACCAATTTTGAGATGAGCAGGCCAGACGACGTACGTTTGAGTCTTTTCCACGATCTGAAACTCAACAGACGGTGAAAAGTAAAAGTTTAGTAACTTCCAACATCCTGCGATAGTTTATCGCATACGATTACGTTCTCTGAAAATATGGTGAAGATCTGAGGAAAAACTTTATTTACATTTCGCGGAATTATTTCGAAGATTTTTAGGTTCATTATTCCATTTTAAAGTATCTGATACATGCTTCATACATTCCAGATATTTTGCTGACTACTTACGGTTTGGAAGAAAGATTCCGCGGATATCAAGATGTCGTCTTCACCTGAAAATGGAGGTACAAATCAAATGCTATTTTATGTGAAATTCTGACGAGTCTATCAGCTTTCTCTAAACTTAAATGATTAACAATTTAATCGCATTGCCAAATGGTAGAGTGTCAACAGTTTATTCATAACTAACATTACCAAAGTTGTGTACATAAAAACACCGCACATGAAAAATAATAATTTAAAGACATTTGTATTACATGGCTCAAATTACATTAATGTAGCTTTTATGAATGATTATAGATTTAAAAGACTTTACTATGTTTACGAATACAAATATTTAGGAGTAATATTTTGACAATAACGAAGTTTCACAAACACGGTCAGTGTACAATGGATGCAAGAAATGAATGGATTGTATGCACTCAATAAAATATTATATACCAAAAAGTGTCATTAAAATAATTTATAAAGCTCTGATTGAAAGTATATTTCGGTACGGTTGTCAAATTTGGGGAACCAAAGTAACTCTTCGCTTTAAAAAATGAACAAAATACAACGGATAACTATAATTAATCTGTGATAACAAGAATCTTGCCAACAAATGACTTGGAATATGTTGACACCTTAACTCCTAAAGGATTTTCACAACATTGACATATCCTGGAAAATTTTCATTGTGAACATATACAAAGAAACCAAAAATCACCTATACAAAACCAGAAAACTTCAATACAACATATCCATTATATAGAACAATTATAGAGAAAATACTTCTAAGCTTTGGTCCCAATCCTTAACAACAAACTACCGAAAGAAATGAAAGAAAGGAATAACTTTAAAAAAATTAAACTAAGCTATGGAAACTTCTTAGGTTTTTGTATTATTTGGTACTTACACTATCTGGTATTGTATTTGGTAGTATTTGGCTGTATTATTTAGTGGTTATGTTCTCTTATCAAATTAATGATTCATTCTTTTCACTAAATTGAAGTGTATTCTGAACATGTCTGTTTTGTAAACTGGTTTTCAAAATAATAGCGTAACTCACAATACAAAATGTAACAAAAATATCTTTAACGGATATACGTATTAATTATGGCATATGAATTTATTTTGTATCTCATAATTAGTGAAATATTTTCGTAAAATAATCATGTAATTCAAAACATCTAATTGCTGTTACTATGTAAAAACTATGTACAAGGTATCTAAGGAGAAGTCTTGTGAGTTATCGGACCAATACTATTCGAAAAACAAAAATTCAATTCAATTATCATCGTCATTACCATTATTATTTATACTACTTTCAGCATACGATGTTAGGTGTCAATAGAAGTATGAACTGCATGGACAACTTCTTTTGTTTTGAGAGTATATTGTTAAGGCAAATAAGTGTACATTAATGAAAGTACCTTTGGCTATAAAATACTATTTTAGATATCGATTCAAGTGTGTGAACTGCATTTACAACTTCCTTGTTTAAAACGCCATTTTGAGGGTAGTGTGAGGAATATTAATATAAAATTTTCCTTAGAGCGATTTTTAGTGCCTCTATACTTCGTGAGGTCACTTAGTTCTGTGATAATTTCGGTATTGTTTTTCAGTCTGTGCTCTTTTCAGAAAGTAACTTCATGGAACTATTTTATTTTATTTTTTACAATAGTTATGGCCAAATATTAAGTTACGCGAGGTCGCTTGTTGTGGTGATGACTTCGTAAATCATTGTTTGCTAACGCTATATTATTTTCGGAAAGGTGTAAAATAATGCCTAAAATCGAAATAAATGTATGTAAATTTTTCGAGCAGACATATTCTGAAGCGCATCTATTCTCCTGAATGTAATCTGTTTTATTCAATTTCAAAAAATCTCCAGCCCAAACGAGTCAATAAATTGAACTGTGTTCGTACAGAAGAAGTAACTAATGTTTTCTAGTACATCGAAATAGACTTCGTTCCTTTGTTATATGTTTTAAAATTGAATTTTAGAATTAAAGTTTCCCGATCATATCAACTGTGGGTCAATGAAATGCATCATCTAATTTGACTTTTAAAGATTGTAATTCCTCTTCTTGACAAAGTTTTAATACGGAATTATTACGCGGAGAAAGATATCACGGTCTTCGTTAATTGTTTATACAAAAGAAATATTTACTCAAATTACGTGAATAGACTTACAAAATTGGTAACACCCTTCCAACATACGACAATGAAGTCTTGACCTCGAAGTTTAGGCACTTGGAAAAGCTTTTGAGTGAATTAGAATATTATCCCGTAAAAGTAGTCAAGTATTTCCCTTGCTTTATCATTTCGCATATCGCATAGCAAATTCAAGTGAACTATGCACTTCGTTCCCGTTTACAGGAAGGTCACTAGATAGAATTAGTCAAGTAAATTGAAAACATCAACGGTAAGCAACTGATCAAGGTTTCACTACGTGTATTCCACGAGTGCTAATAGTTTAAACTTTTGAGTCTTCTCTCATTTTTTTTCCTTCGACAAGGTTACTGTAGATAATGCGAATCAGTCACAAATAATCGTCGGGATTCCGGATTTAAGGGTTCTTCTCTGCCCAAAAAGTATGAACTATAGCAGTTCATAACGAGAAAATCAGCTTTTATACTACAGTTTCGCGTTTGTCATATTCGATGTTTAGAACCTCCTTGACGTTTCTGTTAAGTTCGGTAGCACAGACAGTCACGGGAAATATTTCTGGTTACATAGAGTTATTTCACACTTCTGTGGTTTATATCGAGTGGTCAAGCTATTGCATCATTGAAGATTAAACGATTCTTCCAGTTTTTAGGACATTAAGACACTCTTCAAAATGCCAGTTCAGTGCAATGTGGTACGACAAAAGGAGAAGAATTGGATAACTAGAGTTCGCAGACAAGAATGAATACAACCTCCAAGCTCAGCTCACCCGAAATTAGTTTCTCCAAGCAGCGCCTGTCCACTCGCACTCTGTCCATGAAGACATCCTGCGGCGCGATGCCCAACGCGGCCGCCGCTTCCTCAATCCCCTGCAGCATGTCCTTAGCGTCCAGGCCCTCCGCTGCCGCTCGCGCCGCCATCAGATGCCGCCAGGTCGCCGCCCCGGCCTGCTGCCAGCTGCAGGCTCATGCTCCTGTCGGCGGCGACTTTTGCTGCTGCCGCTTCTGCCGAGGGTTGGAAGACTACGTGAGAAACGGCGACGCGCTTCTGTCTTCCGCCAACCCCTCGTTTCCCCCACCGCATCATCTTTGCTTCTCCTCTTCTCTCAAAGCGGGGTCGACTTCTAGTCTCGACGCGAGAGAACATGGGTCCACTTCGCAACTTGAAGGAAATAAATAACTCCGTAAGTCCATGGAAAATGATATATTACTTTATTTGCCGGAGACATGCATTCATTCTAGTCGAAGCAGTTGAAAATCAGTCTCTTCCTAATAATGAAAAACGAAAAGTACATATAAAATTAATAATTTGTATTTTAATAAAATAATATTAATAAATGTACTAGGACGGTGATGTCGTAAAGCAGTGTCGGACACAGATACCCGTCACGGGAATTTTGCTCATGCGGGCATTACACGGGCATCCTAAGGGGAACAGTACGCGGGTTCAGCTAGTGCTGCATATCGATTATTAATCAAAGTTAGGGCTGTGTACATTGTTTCGTAGAAATGTCCGAGAAGCAGCAAAATATTCGAATTTAGCATATAATTCTTTCAGATGGAGAAGATATGAATTAACTTTCGGACATGTGAAAATGGTAAAGAACCGGGAATCGAACCTAGAACTCGTGCTGTGATCGCAAAGAGTGTTAACCATTACGACACCTATTTGGAATATGTCACCACTGTTCGCCATTTCCACCCAGGCCTCAAAGCAGGAGACCCGCGTTCAATTCCTGGCTCATCGCCATTTTCACCTGGCCGAAAGCTACCACATATTTCAATCAAGTTCGTCTCGCCCATGGTCATTTATGTTTCTTCAGACAGCCAAAAGGGGAAGAAGACCAATGTTTTATTATCAAAAAGATTATGTCATGCAAAAAATACAGCATAAAGACGTTATGACGAAAAAGTGTTATGGCGTAATCATGGCGAAAAAGCCAATGCGTTGGAAAAAGAGTTAGTAAAATTATTCAATCACTTCATTTCCGAAGGTTAGTAAAATCTTCATTACTATTTTCGTATGCACGAATAAACACTTATTTATATTTTATAATGTACATGGATTTTTATTATTACATGTAGTACTTCGGCGTAAAAGACCCCGCGAAATATTAAGGTACTCGGGATCAATTACAAACTTCCTCAAAATTGTTCAACACAACCGACCTTTTCACAGGCACCTTCTTGAAAGAAAACATGGAAATTGTGGAAATGTAACCTGAAGAGGCCGTGTAAATAGATTAGCTAATTTTCATTCAACTTTCTTCTATTTTCCCCACATGAATTTAGGTGTAATCTTTATTTATTATTTTGTGATTGATTACATTTTTTAGAAAACAAATTTCTTTATTATTATTATTACTATTTATTTTCATGAACTTTTTTTCACAACTTGTAGATGGATTCAGGTAAGGTGCGGGGTATACCAAGCATTATCACCTCAAACAATGTCACAATTTAAAAATATTCTACAGGTGTTAAGGATGGCTGCATTTTGTAATGTTAGAAATATTTGGGGAGTTGAAGCCGATTGATGCTCAGATGCAGACTGCGAGGGATGACTCCAGTGGTGGTCAGGACTGTAGGAACTAAATATACACACTCCATATTCCATAAGCAAAGAATTTCTGTATTCAAATCTTAATATTTTTGAATTTTATCATTGTAAGTAGTTTGTAGGTTGTGGGTGTTGGTTACTGCAATATCTATGATGTGTGTGATTTTCTTGAGTATCTATTAGAATAATATCTGGCCTGTTGTGATGGATTGTCTTGCCGGTGATGATTGATCTATAAAAATAAATTTTGTACCTGCTGTTCTCTGAAATGGATTTTGGGAACTACTTGTAGTACGGGACAGTGTCTTCAATTGCTTCATACTTCCCGCAGAGTTTCTGATGGATAATATTAGCAACCTGATTGTGTCTGTGGGTGTAATCTGTCTGTGATAATAGAGTGCATCATCCTGAGATGTGTTGGAGGGTTTCTGGTTAAATTTTGTATCTCTTACATTTGTCATCTGCCATGTCAGAGTCTTGCAATATACATTTTCTATAGTTTTTTGTTCTTATTACTTGGTCTTGAATTTGCCATGAGAAATCCCTCTGTTTCCGAGTATAGATCTCCTTTTGTAAGCCAGGCATTCGGCGCAGCATTGTCGAAATGAGGTTCATCTAGACCGTGAGGATGTCTACCATGAAGTGGTTTAGATTTCTATTGTCTAATTCTCTGACTGATTTCAACGTTAATTTCATTTGGTTGAGGAGAGTGGTCGACAAGCTCAGAAAGCTCCGTAGGCATTATTAAAGCATGTGTTCAATTGTTTTTTCCAAGTTAATCTCAATACCAGCCCAAGGTATTTCACTTCACCAGTGAATTGTGTCTTAGCACATACGATACTGGGTTTCTTAAGACCCTCTAAGTCCCGCATTTTGGTGAACGAAACAATAGTAATTTTTACGGGTTGACAGAGAGTTCACATCTGTCACACCATTGTTGATATTTCCCAAGGGCTGTTTGCAGCACCTCTGGGTATGTTCCTGGAATTTTTCCATTAATAAGTATCTCTAAATCATCAGCGTACCCTATTGCAAAATAGACATCACGATTGAGATTCCAAAGCAGATCATCAACAACAAAGAGGAGGTAATCCCCTCATCCCCTCATCGTTCTGGACATCCCCTCATCGTTGAGACAGAGTTTCTCCAGCTATATTTCTCTCTATTCTCCTATGTTCTAACATGGAGCAGATCCACCTAGAGACGGTGTCGCATACTCCGTGTTCTTCTACAGCTCTCAATAATGTTCTTGTAAATGTTTTATCAAAGACACCTAAGGCAATTTACTTGTTATACAATGTCTTATGTGTGTTACTTACAACATATTGCAAGACCGTCTCCTTAGATTTACCTGGTTAATAGGCAAACTGGTATCTATATGAAGGTTGGTCCTTTAAAATATAGCCCCCAATATAGCCATCATATATTTTCTTCATCGTTTTCAAAAGAAATGATGAGGGACTAATCGATCAAAATACCTTCGCATAATTGGGACATACAGGTTTAGGAATATAAGCCACTCTTACTTTTCTACAAAATTCAATTCCCTATTATAGAAATGAAGGTATCAGTTGATCTGGCCCTGCTGGTTTAATTGGTTCAAATGAATAAACAGTCAACCTGATTCGTGTATGATTGATCATGATAAATAAATAATAATAATAATAAATTTATTGTCAAAAAACAGTACAAACTGCGTATGATCATCTCTCCGGATAGGATCCAATCTTCCCTGTTCGTCCTACAGACTTCCAGGTCTAGTGGTTCCTGTTTAGTTTGCTCTTCATAGTCAATTTCTGTGGGTCCAGAAAAGTGCATTCTGAACATTTCTTTCTCAGTCTCCTTTTCGGTCTTGTTTTGTGTTCTGTTATGAAACTTGATGTTTCCAAATTAATGAACTCTGTTTTGTGCTAATAGTTTAATGAGTCGAGCACTGGTAGTTATTCTCTCAATATCTCTATAACACTTCCTCCATCAAATCCTTTTGTCTCCGTGATATCTGGTCTATAGCTAATCTAGTCCCCTGTTCGTTTGGCGAGATTAAATCATCTTCTCGTGTTGTGTCATAGATCGCTCAACTCTTTAGACTACCAAGGAACCGTCCATGCTGAGTTAACAACCATAGCTTCAAAATTTAAATGAATGAAGACAGAGGAATAGATTGTTGAGACTGGTCAACAGCTAATTTGAGGTGAACATGTTCTTTGGAATCTCTTGAACTAAAGCTGATAGGTGTTTGTTAAATTAATTTAAAAGCAAAATCCTCTTTGAATCTAAACTCATTGAGGTTTGTCACGAGTCAGTTACAGGGCTCTTCATTTTCAGAGTAGTAGTCTTGCAATTTCTCCCCCTCAGCAGTTGTGGAGACACCCCCTTAGGGGTATCATCCACTCTCCTGAGAATCTCTCTTAGAATATCTTTGATCTCAGGCTCAGAGTGCCTGAGTTAATGATATTTATCAGGAATAATATTTGTCTCTCAACCATTTCCCTAAATAAAACTCTAGGTTCTATAAACCCCTTAGGTTTCTTGTGACACTGCTTCTCAGAAGACGAAGTCTCTCCTGAGGTTCCTGTTGTCTTAACAGTCCCGGACCCTCTAGGGATAGATTGTCCCGCTGTCCTGGTGGATTTTGTCCCCCGGAATGCCCCAATCTGTTCTTCTTAGCTTTCGTCTTGCTGCCCCTGATCATTTCTTATCAAGGTGTAGCCTATTGATCTTTGAGAAAATAACGCCCAAGTCTTTCTCCTCAGGTATGCTAGAACTGCTAGCTCCCTGAGACCCTTTTTCAGTCAGGTTTCTCATTGAAGTCCATGACCTCTACTCGCCCCATTTTTGTTTCTAATGTAAAATGGTCCCACTAGTAGCTGGGAATTAAACTGTCACCACCCACAGATCCCCGAAAATGGGTGGAAAGCTAACTACGACGGGGTGTCCCTTGGTGATCGTTTGTGACACTGGTTTTAACCACTCCGGTGCCTCGGCATCATACACATTAAACTAGTTGGAGCAGAACCCATTCATTTCCTTTTGGTTCTCAAACTGGAGACCCCAGGGATGAATTTTAATATGATTAGCCACTTTTTAATCGGATACCTCATCAGTGAGTGGCATGAGTGATTCTGCCGGTAGCTGGTACCCCCTATGCAGTTCACTGGATCATCGGTGTATACCACTTTTGTCAAGGTCTTGCGGAAAATAGGGGGACACAACACGCTACTAGATATTCTTCCTAATATGTTTTTAATCGGATATTATAAAGCATGTTAGTTTTTATTACTGTCTTCATTAAGCAACAGTTTTTCTATGTTTAAACTACTGCTGTATGTCCAAGGTATGAGTGATGGCGCTTGCGTCTACCCCTACCCCATCAGCGCTACTCAGTTGCACGCAGTTGCCCATAGCATTCGGAGAAATGCAGATCACTTACCACCACTGTCAGAAAGTAAAATGTAAATTAAAATTTGAAGAATACACATTAATAAACACATTGTTATATTAAGGTAGTATGAGTGACCTGTGACTGCTTTTGAAGGTCTTGCATATTTTAATGAAAGAACTAGCTATTATCTATCAAGTCGTCAAAGAAAATTTGGATCATGCAGGATTTGAGGGAGACAAGTAAAAATAAAAATATGGCCAATTTTCAAGTTAACTTTTAAGACAGAAGAGCAGTCACAGACTCAGATCCGCTTAAGACCATGATTACCCTTATGAGGGAATATACTCCCTTTGGGAAGGAGCTGAAATGAAAAATATAAACGAAAATTACTGATATTAGTGTTGCGATCATAGTTTTTAGAGCCGTTGATAGCATTGACAGTTTTGAAGACGCCTACGTCTACAATCAGCCCGTATAAACCCCAGCATCCATATGAAAAAATATCGAAGATGACAAATACCAATGACGGGTCCAAAATTTTCGGTTTCGCTGAGTGGATAGTGCAATCCCTATATCGTCTAAATCCGTGAGTGTATGTCGTGGAAAACTACACAAGCACCCCCTGGAAGGTCTATGGATAAAAGAAATTGAAAACTAATTTTGAAATAAAGAAATTAAAAATGAATCGGAAACAGTTTTAGGGTTAATGAGATGCTTTAACTAGAGATACCGTTAATTTCAATTTGAGATAACGTAGGAGCACGGTATTCTTAGAATTGGGTGAGAAGGGCGAGACGAAAACGACCGATATCAGGGTCGCGTCCACGGTTTTTGAGTATTCTGACATAAATAATCGTATTTCCAAGGATATTATGTACTCTTCAGGCCACATGAGATACACGACACCTCCAGATGTGAGAGGTGGGAAGAGCGTGACACGAGAAATTATCGAAAATATACGCCAAGACGGATTTTAAGTTTTCTCCTAACGGAGTGAAATGGGAAATTGGAGTTTTCTGAAAACTTATTCTCAGTTACGTCAGTGAAAATAAGGTATTGAGGGTGCACACAAATATTATCAAACATACGACATTAATGGATAGCATTCTTACTTGACATAAATGGGAATGAAAAAAGAGTTGAAGAGATATTGCTAAATTCACGCGAGCCGTAGGGACTCAGCTAGTCAAACAAAGATTTTGAAAAATCCCAAACCGCTTGTTTGTGTAATTCTTTTGGATTCAGCTGCAAACAGTGCAAGTTAAAACGGGGCATTGCTTTGTGTGCAGCAGTTTGCAGAACATTGTCGAGTAAACCTCAAGACTTTAAGGCGAGAACATCAATGAAAGAAGATACATCATCACATATCATCATCTCAAGCGTGAGTACTCTTCATTAGTTTCTTCAATACTGTTTTCCTAAATTACAATAACATACAGAATAAATGAATTTATTGGTAACTGCGATGTTTTCTTAACTTCTTTTAACTAACTGAGTAGACGAATTCGTTAGCTACTGCAAATTTCCGTCACTCCCTCTTTGAATGAAGTCAGCGATAACTGAAGAAATACTATTTCCCGTCGAGTGAATAAAAATTACATATTCATATTATAAAAATGATTATATAACTATACAAAACACAAGAATTCATTTTTTCCTTATTACACTTTACATTAGCGTAAAAAGTATATACAATTTTTACATTGAAACACTTGAGTATTAATTTCATTATTTTCATGAAGCATTTCTTGTGTGTGAAAAATAATATGGAGGAGTCAGAGGTGATTGACAAATCAAGTGATTAGGAAAACCGAGTCATATATTCAGAGGCTGTACGTGATATGGATGCGAAGGATTCAGACGAAGTCTTCATAGAAGAACTGATGACTGGACATCCATCAAAGTTATCTGTAAATGAGATGGGTGAGACTCTCGATGAAGAGGGAAACGATTTAGAGGTAAGTTGTTTATTATATTTAACATTGTTTGTGTTGGTACGTGTTCTTTCCTTTGTACATATCGTGAAATTAATTTGAGTAATAATGTATTCCTCAAAGCGTTAATCAATTCTTTAAGAATAGAGGAGAGTGAAAAAAGAAAAGATCATCCGCTTCATCAGAAGATGGTCGTTCAACATCCAAGATTGTATGCGAAAATCCATCATAAAACATGATATAAGTATATTCATTTCGTTTTTGTAAGTTTATTGTTTTTAGTTAGCTGACTGAGGTTCCCTCTCTCTCTTTCGTCGGAAGTGGTGTGCATTAAAAAATAAACCTCTCACAGTCAAGACTTTGTATTAAAATATCACTTCCCGCTGTGGAAAAATATTTTTAATGATATTTTAATATAAATTATTTAAGGCATGAGCAATTCTTCTTCTCTATTACAGAAAAAATCTTCTTCGACTCAAGAAGATGAAGGATATTCTAGCGGGAACATCTTTAAAAATTCATTCAGTAAAGGTATTGAGCACAAAGTATTGGTTATCCACACTCGAATTCGATGGGTTCTACTGATGTTTGAAGCATTCATCTGTTGGTGCTCATCTTGCAATTTGTTCCACGTATAAAAGATACAAGCGATTCTTTGTCATCTCTCCCTCCGGAGGTCCGGCGCTTACCACCGTCTCACTCCTGGTCAGAATCGTCAGGTTTCCAGCGGTACTAGCCGGATATTTTCCAAAAGGAAAATAGAGTGGATCGAATAAATGGTGAAAGATAAGGAGAAAAGAATGGAGAAAGCTTCATATAATGCGAGGAGTAAGTTTTAATATCTGAAGCAAAACGGTAGGCGTTGAAGGTGTTGACGATGTGATAGAACAGATTGCGAGATGCGTGTTGGAAGGCGTGATTAACTCGGGATGATGCAAGGGTGTGAATGACTTCGTGGTTTTAATGTCGGTTGCCTGCCGAATAAACTCATTCGTCGTCGATGGTGGTGAACTTACAGATAGTTTCAGTACACCGTTCTCCGGTGGTAGGATTATCTTTATGTTGGTTGGTAAGGCTGTGGAAAAGGTCGCACTTGCGAATGTGGCTAGAGATTTGATGCAAGTCTTGTATATTTTCAATTTAGCATTCAAGTGATAATGTCGATTGCTTAAAACTGAGAAGAGACTGGCCGTTGTACTCAGGATTTTTTTATTTACGTCAGTGGAGTGTCAGCTCCAATCCAGACGTCTGTAGAATAGGATTCCCAGGTACTTGACCTTGGGTAACCAGTCTTATTGATCGTCCATTTATATAAATGTTTTTCACCCCTGTGATTTGTGGGTAATTCTTATGGTTCTTTTAAAATATGATGCATTGGCATTTTTTCGGGTTAAGCTGTGACCGTTATAATTTCTCCATCTGGTGAGGTCGTCCGTAGATCTTTGAAGATTGTCAATGGCTCCATCAAACGTCTTGGCACTTTCCGAGTAGGCCTCGCCGTTAGAGTATACAAAATGGGAGTTGGAATGTCGAACATATAAAGCGAGAAGAGGGTAGGGGCCAGGACGCTACCTTGGGGAACTCCAGTGCCGATGCGGGGCCGTGTCAATGCTGGGTGGTTGGACTTAACTTTGCAGGTAAGGTCAAGGAGATAACTGCGAAGCAGGTTATGAAAGATTCGCGAGACAGAGGAAGATTTGCGAGGAAAGATATCGTTATGCAGTGTCAAAGACAAAGGAAAAATAAGAGAAAATGAGGACTGGCTTACAGCGGAAGAGGCGAGTTGACAGGTGTTGTGCGAGTTGACAGAGTTGACAGGTGCGAGTTGACAGAGTCTGCAGGGGGGTTGATGGGTCTTCTCTAAAGCCGAACTGGGTGGGGAGGAAATAGATCATTTCTTTCAAGGAACGAGGAGAGTCTACGAAGAAAAAGGCGTTCAAAGGATTTTCCAAATTGGGAGAGAAGACTGACTGGTCTATGATTGTTGGATCATTAAATTTTTTTCGGAGCTGAGGGTTCTTGAAATTTCAAACCATATCCAAATTAGAAGGGGGGTTGTGGTTTGCAGATGTAAGTCAAACGCCAATAACTGGTATAAGAAATATGCTTATCTGCATTTACAAAAGCTCCCATAATCATACTAATGGCAATATCACATAAAGTTAAGACATTATTATGTAATTTAATAATTTATTAAATTCAGAAGGAAAACTGTGATAAACTAAACAGGTATCCTATTATTCTAATGTTATTTCATCATGTGGTACCACGTTTAAATTTTAAGGAAATTATTAATAAAGGACGTGTGATACTACATGGTGAAATATTCCAGGTAACATCTAGGAAAGTAGTCCGCTTAGCGAGTCAAAGTAAATAAAGTTTGTCCAATTTGTGAATAAATGTAAATATTTAATGATTGATCCTGTGAATGCATGAAAATAATACTTCAGGATAAGTAAATTTTCAATATGACAATGTTTGTTATCTTAAATATGTTCATGAAGATTTATTAAATTTTTATTAGTCATTAGGATCTTGTAACTATGAATTCATAATGGACAATAGTAGTAGAAGAATAATTCTACCAAAGTGCTAAAAGAAAGGCACATTTCCGAAATAATGTTATGTTAATTGTAAGTCAAAATGATATGATGAGTTAACAGGAATTAATAGAACAACCAAAATCAAATAACAAGTGTTTGAATTCTTCACACTAAATTATGTTTGTTATTATGATTAAATTATATGTAAATTTTATAATTAAATTGTTGTTGAATGATTAATACTACAATTTGTTAATTTAAAAAAGTAAAATTAATTAGCATTATGTTTACGATCATTAATGCAGATTCAACTGTAACGCGAGATTGGATAAGATTCCAATTCAATGATTTTTCCAATTAAATAAAAATTTGGAATTATTAGTAACGTGACAGTCTTTCAAAAATCATTAAGTTAAGAATTTTCAAAGGTAATATTTTCGTAAAAACAACGAAGAACCCTACCTTAAGTGATATAGAACATTGTAAGTTCTTATAAGATTTATCTAAAAATTGTTTGTTTATTGCTACTGTAAATATTAGTGATACATATTTATGTCAAATGTTGGTACTTCAATGGACAACAGTGCATCGACCTGTGTAACAAGAACTTCTAATGATTGTACAAATTTAAACGTTGTAAAAAATAAATGTAAATAATACGACTTATTCGCCACATGCCTCGCGAGACACGTCGGTAACCACCAGTCGTGGGCGTCAGAAATAGACGCACCTCACGGGGACTTGGCGCAACACGTGTGGTGCATGAAGAAAATGTGCAATCACCGAACAAACGGGCGTCAAACCGCAGTGAGACACTGCAGTGTTACAAAATAAATATCAATCGAAATGAAAGTGATGTATGTGATTTTTTTGTTTTGTTGGGGGCCTATGAGACTTAGGGGAATATAGTCCCGTAATTCCCATGCTCCACCCTCAAATTCCCCGCCCACATGAAGTGCGCCGTGCTCCCGAGTGAGAGCGTGGCGGCGGCTCAGAGTCGCGCGCGGCAGTTTCTGCCTGACCGCGCTGCCCAATGGCCTGCCACGGTGACGACGGAGGCGGTGCACTGATAATGGGATTCGACGGGGAAGGAGGAGGAGCAGTATTCATTCAGTAATCAGTTATCAACCATGAGTGGTAAGTGAGCAGTCAACACTCACTCGAGCATCATTCTCTTCTTGATTCTATGAGTGATCATTCATGCACTGAGCAGTGGATCAGCTGACATTCACTCTTTCGAAGATTCTAGCCGCAACATTATCCAAGTGAACACTCGGCAGTTCTCGCTGCGCATTCGAGTGGGATTTCAGCAGTAAACGCTGGAGCCGTTACATATGGCACTCGACGGCGAGGCTGAGAAGGTGATGGTACTGCGGAAGGAGTAAATGGAGGGCAGCACGCTCTCGCCTCCCGCGTGACACAGTGTCACCGTACCTAGGGAGTTGGTGAGGAAGCCGACTGGAGACGACCGGGCGACAGCACTCCGCTGTGAACGAGGGACGCGGCCGGCGCCGAGGACGAAGATTCTCGCCTACACTTGGTGCGATGCTACGGCGCTTCCGGGTAATGTGGTGAACCGAGCCACAGCAGCGACAGATGCACGTTGACATTGGGCGGTCTACCTGTTCGAAGTCTACCGCCTTCTTCGACGGCGCAGCTGAAAGGCTGTCCAACCCGATTCGCGAAGAACAAATCTCGGACGGAAAAGCACTTGATATTGTTTTTTTGTCGTTACTTTTATTTTTCTGATTTGTTTACTTAGGAGTAATAAACGATTTGACTTGTTGCCGCTTGTTCCATTGGTCTTGGAGATTATCCGGCCTCCCTCCGTTGCCATATGGCCGGAGGTTCCTCTCGAACCCCCAAACAACCCAACAACCCAACAACCCAACAATCGACAATTTTCCGACGGTTCAAATGAGCCTACATTTTGTCAAGTCACAATATATACTCTTTATTCTTTGGAGTAACAGATGCGCTCTCTTCTATGTTAATTTTTAATTATGTACGAGTTCGATCCCCTTTCAATCACTTATTTAGTGATTGAACTACACTTTTTGGATTCTATAAACTTTTGATCTGGTGATCTTTGACGTCTAATAACAAGCAATTTAGCATTGTGTCAGATTATTAGCGAGTTATGAGATTCAACAATTAATAACGTCCTGTAAAAGCATCTCGCAAAGAGTTTGATTCGCAATCCGGAAGTGGGAGATTTAGAAGTTACGGCCATGAACTTCCATTAGGTCACGGGACTTCAGCGATGTGACTGGTGACATCCGTGAATAGGTTTACGAGCGGCGGCTATTTCCATTCAGCTGGGAGGCGAAGCAGCGGTAGCGGCGGCAGGAAGTCCATAGGTCATCCAACCAAACTACCGCCTGGGGCTACCAGTTTGGCACAAGGCAGCTCAACCTTTTAACCTATGTCTGTAATTGGGATAAATTACACATAGATGGTTGCATCCAGTTTAAGTAGATGCAAGCAATGCGTCTTTGGACGAGAATAAGCGTGTGCTTCATTTCGGCGAACTTTATGGGATAGACAATTATGTCTCCTCATTGAACCATGAACAATTAGTTTTTTGTTTGTTTACTAATTAATGTTAACGTAACTACAGGATAAAAATGATGTATTGGGGACTTCTCATTGAACACATCACTGTGAACAATTGTGTAACATAAAGCGTGTGAATTTTGGGGGATTAATAAGAGGGAAGTGTCAGCATGTGTAGGATAGTGATGATAGTTTTAATAATGTAGTTAGTTATTAAATGCCAGTATTACTTTTACGCTACGCGTATTTAATGCCAAAAATGTGTTTCTCTTTTAATAAATGGGCACGAACTCCGCCAGTCATTAATTTCCTTCATTAATCATTATTTGTTAATTAATTATGGGAATTATTACCCACTATACTATTTCAATTATCTTACAACAGGCTTTCCAAATGTGGGGCTTTATCACCATAAACATGGTGGTAATTATGATCAGGACCACTGGGCCTCATGAAATTGTTTATTTCAATCACTATTAATTAATAGTGTGTAATATTAACCACTACCCTATTAATTAGTTACACAACAATTGGCGCCTCAACGTGTGGACTAGTATGATCCACTACCCTATTATTAATTAGTTACACTGTTACAGTCTCGGTTAGAAAATTTAATACGAAATTGTTTTATTACTAAGTAATATAAAATTCTTTTATTATTATATACGTATTTCATGTATTAACAGCTCTGACTGCCCGTAGTAAATTATGAGCAGTCATGATTATCTATCTTGGCCTACACGTTCAAGACGAAAAGCACACAGAAAGGCGATCAGCAATTCCTGACAGCAGCATTCTCGAGGCATGGGACCGGAGTTTTGTCAGATAAACGTCTGAGTAACGTTGGTTTAAACCAACCAATGAGAACAAGCGAAAATCACGCCACAATAATATAATATATGTGATTGGCCTTCCCCCCTCCCCAAGGCGTCTATCCGGAAATCCACAACGTGGTGGCCACGAGGCGAGGGGCTCATTAGACGGAGGCAAGCCTTCTCTCCGAGCGCATATGAGACGCGTTCGTAAAACTCTTGTTTTTGATCGTTGTATTAGGAATCTGTTTTGTTTAATTTTTTCTACTCAGTATCCTTCAGATACAAGATTAATATATTTAGGATGCATTTATATTGCTCTGTGAATTATTACGTATCGCTCAGATGCCTCTGAATATCATTCAAGCTACTTTTAATATTATAAATAACGAGCCCTAAAGCCCCACAAAAAAAAAAAAAAAAAGATATTATAAATTAGAATCTCAGTTTCATTGTAAATTTATGTTGTCTCGTATTGAGTATCATGTAAACTAGTACTTCTTTAATTGTAATGTTATCTGGGTTGAGTCCAGTATATCGGTTACAGCTGTAACCGACGAGGGTATTATTACATAGTATTAGATTTGGTTTCTTGTCTTCATGGACGATCCTGGCCCATTCCATATCCTAGCCGACCCACCCTCTCGTAATAGTGAGTTGCGACGCTAAGCCAAGCGTGTAGCCCCATAGAATTGATATTAGGTCGAACCTTTGAAGTAAATAAATTAGTAGTCAATATTCTTTGTAGTATCTAGTCAATATTAGTAGTAAATAAATTAGTAGTCAATATAGCAGAGGCCAGAACCCGTATCGTTACAGCACTACAGAACCTAAAAGTAACAACAGTAGTCACCATCGCAGCTTTCGTTTCCAGTTTGTTCCGCTTATGATGCATGCAACACACTCCTTCAACAATCCTAACTGCAGTACATCCACTTTTTCATCTACCATTTCCTTTTTCTGCATATCCTGGCTCATAGTTCTCTTAAACTCTTCTTTCCATATTGCTAGTTTCTTCCAGTCCAATGTGCTTTTTTCATATATGCGTTCTTCCATATGCGCGTTTTTCCCATATCCCATATGTGCGTTTTCCCATATATGCGTTTTCCCATATATCGCATATCCCATATGTGCGTTTTCCCATATATGCGTTTTTCGCATATCCCATATGCGTTTTTCGCAAATCCCATATGTGCCTTTTTTCATATATGCGTTTTTCGCATATCCCATATGCGCGTTTTTTCCATATATGCGTTTTTCGCGTATCCCGTTTTTTGCATTTCCCATATGTGCGTTTATATATGCGTGTTTCGCATATTTTATTTCGCGCATTTCCATATGTGTCTTTTTTCATTTATGCGTTTTTCGCATATTTTCGCGTTTTTCCCATATGTGCGTTTTTTTCATATATGCGTTTTTCGCATATCCCATATGTGCGTTTTTTTCATATATGCGTTTTTCGCATATTCCATATGTGCGTTTTCCGCATATGTGCGTTTTTCCCATATATGCGTTTTTCGCATATATGCGTTTTTCATATATGCGTTTTTCGCATATCACATGTGCGTTTTTTTCATATATGCGTTTTTCGCATATTCCATATGTGATTTTTTCATATGCGTTTTTCCATATGCGCGTTTTTCCCATATCCCGTATGTGCGTTTTCCCATATATGCGTTTTCCCATATATCGCATATCCCATATGTGCGTTTTCCCATATATGCGTTTTTCGCATATCCCATATGCGTTTTTCGCAAATCCCATATGTGCCTTTTTTCATATATGCGTTTTTCGCATATCCCATATGTGCGTTTTTCCCATATATGCGTTTTTCGCATGTCCGCTAACTCCCACAATACATTATCCAACACAACATTCCAAAGCCCTGAGGACATGCAATAGTTGCCTCCCGATAGATTTTCTGGCCTCTCAATTCGAATACCATCACTCTGTTTTCGATATATGATTTCACCATGTGTAGAAGGTAATGTGGTAATCCCTTTCTTGTTACTCTTTTCACCGTTATAGTCCATCTTGCATGGTCAAAAGCGCCATGTCAAGAAACATACACGCGCAGTATTTTGTGTCTCTTTCCGAAATTTCACGCTCTACAAGTTCTAATGCATCATTCGTTGAATTACCAGGAATAAACCCAAATTGTCTTCTATTTATGTTCCCAAGTTGTGCAAGGAATTTCAGTATACATGTTAAAATCTTATACAATAACTTTCCGAATGTAGGTATTAAAGTAATCGGTCTTATTAAAGTAGAAGATGGCATCGTCGGCAGTCTATCTCTCCCTTTCGAAAACAATCATACAACACATATTTTCCAGCATGTTGGAAAATAAGATTGTCGTACACAATCATTATATATCTTGACAATGTTTTCCCTAATATTCTCGACCATATTGTGCAGCATTTCATGAGTGATTTGGCCATAGCGTGGTGCCTTTTTCCTTCCCATTTGTTTAACACAATATTGTATCTCCACGTATGTTATTTCTTCTAGATCATCGTCCTCAGTTGCATCATATTCCCAATGAACCTCCTCATCCCTCGGAAACAACCCATTCATCAATACTCTGTTACAGATAGGTGATAATGAAAGGCAATATTGTTCGTCTCAAAGTGTTCTACAAAAAAGTCCGCAACAGCATATGTCTATCGATAAATGTTAACCAAAAGTATTGCAAAAACTGTCTTTAAATCGTAAAATTTGCACGAATAGTTTAGACTTCACAAGTAGTCGCAACGGCCTCCGCTGCCCCTGTCGAGTGTTCCCTCAGGATGACCAGATTCGATTGTGCATCTTGCGAAGCAAACATTTTAGCCTTACCTTAGTATATTTGAAGAAAGTATCATTTTGACGGAAACATGGCAGATCTGGGTAGTGGGGATAGATCGACCACGCTCTCTCCAGACGCGCTCTGATGTCCCCGCTTGAACTGACGACGCTTTTCGTATAGTAAAAGTCATCTTACTTTGCTTCGAGAAATTCAACTTCAGAAAAAAAACATGAAGGGATATGCACTGTGTTTATTAGTTTACTATGCATTAGTCTCAGTAAATTACTTTATTGTCCTCAATGTGGTCATACGCAGTTTGTAACAACTCTCTTGACAATAAATTATTTATATATTTATTTACTTATTGTCATTCTAACTGGCTTGATGTTGGTACAGAACCTATACTCAATGTAGCCAACGCTTTTACTTCGCCATCGTCCGTCCATAAGAGTAATGATAAGGGTACCTCGCAATACCTCGCAATGTTGGCAAGGTACTCGAAATTGAATTCATAGCCAACCTCGGACGACAATCAATTCTGTTCTTTCTGCATCGAGCGTGTGGAACGAATATTACTTTGTGTCTTTGTTGTTGTGTTATTAACTTGTATTTCTTTACAACAAATAGTTGCTTTTATGATTACTATTAATATTTATTTGGATATTACGTTAATTCCTTGTGACCACGCTTTTCAACATTTTATCATAGACATCGTTTAGTTATATTTTATGATTCATTTTTCAGTGATATTTGGAGTTAGCATCAATCTCGTCTTATCTTGAAAAAGTGAATTTCTATTATTTTATAGCTCAGAATAATACGTGGTAGTTTCCTTTATTAATTAAGTTCGCCTTTACTTAATAAATGGCCACTAAACGCAGTCTTGATGAAGGATCGAAGATTGCAGTTTGTACTAAGGGAATCCAAGAGTGCTTTATCAACGCGTTTGTCAGCTACCGGATTGTAGAATAAATGTTCAGAACTATTTTCAATTTAGAATTTATTGTACCTTCAGTCCATCACAAATTAATTGTCCCGCATCCTCTCCTAAACATTTGTGTTAGTAATTAATTCATATTTATTTAAATTTTCGGTAAGTTATCAGTAAAAGTGAGAGTAAATTCACTGGGTTCATGATTTTGAGTAGAAAGGTTTCTTATTTCTTCTTTAATCTTGCTATTAAATACGGTTTTCCGGAATTACTTCGGTTTGCCTCATGCCTCGTAAATGAAAGATGTAGCCGGACGCTTTAACCGCCCATTATTTACTGATGAGAATTACATTGTGGATCGTCACCTGCATGCGAGTGAGTTTCAAGGATTTGTCTCATAGAGATTAGCAATTTGTGTAAGGCAGCTACATTGATTAATTTAGCCAAAGTACTGTGACTTTGAGTATACATACCCCCTCACCATGAGTGTCAGCTCCTGTGTATAGTCTCCTTGCATCACACCATCCTCAACCAGGCCTGCCACCCACTTCGAAAGCGTAATAATGACATCGTATATTCAAACTTCAAAATTGATTTTTGGACAAATTGGTAGTGTTTTACTAAAAAATAGTATTTCCGCAGGGTGTTATTTACGATTCAAACATAAATATCTAACTTTTTACGAAAATCAACAAATGTCGGACTAGACTCGGTTACCTAAGCATGCCTTTTTGGTAATTTACTAACTTAATAATAAACATCAAAAAAGGGTGTAATTCAGTGTTTAGAATGCTCAGTGTTTTGACATATGTTGCAGTTACAAATTCTTTCCCAGTGAAGAGATATCGACATGTGTAACCTACCGTAAGCCATCCTTCAGAAAACATAATTTTTTAATAAAAATTAAAATAAAAACTGGCGGAGTGCAATTAATTTTTTCCAAGTTTGGAAAGTGATATTTAAGAAGAAGGGAAAATATCTTTATTTGTTCAAAAACTAAAAGTTGTTGGGCTAAGACATGGCTGGTCATATACTCTGCCATGGCCTCCTACAATTGTAGGAAGCCATGACTGCAGATATCACAAATACGCCGGGTGACAGGGAATGTGGATTACTGTGAATTATTATTGCGGAAGTAATTGTCTTGCGTTCATTTACTCATAACAAGATATTATTTTGTCGAAGACAATGGATTATGAATTTAAGCTGAAGGCAGCGAATGAACGCGCTAAAGTGGAGGACTTATTTAATTATGAAGGTTGCAAAGTGGGCAGAGGTACATATGGACATGTGTATAAAGCACGTCGGAGTGATGGCTCTGACTCAAAAGACTATGCTTTGAAGCTTATAAAAAGTACTGTTTTTTCGATGTCAACATGTCGTGAGATTGCCTTACTAAGAGAATTGAAACATGAGAATGTTGTTAATTTACTCCAAGTATTCCTTTCTCATAATGATGGAAGGATATGGCTATTATTTGATTATGCTGAGTATGATTTAAGGACTATAATAAAATTTCATGAAGATACCAAATTTATTATGAAACCTGTAATGGTTTCAAAGAAAATGATTAAATCAATCATGTACCAAATTTTTAATGGGATTAGTTACTTGCACTCTAACTGGGTAATCCACAGAGATTTAAAACCAGCTAACATTCTTGTTATGGGAGAAGGTCCAGAGAGAGGGAGCGTGAAAATAGCTGATATGGGATTAGCCCGTCTTTTTAATGCTCCCTTGCGACCCCTGGCTGATTTAGATCCAGTTGTTGTTACTTTCAGGTACAGAGCCCCAGAATTGCTTCTTGGGTCAAGGCATCACACAACTGGGATTGATATATGGGCTATAGGATGCATATTTGTTGAGCTTTTAATATCAGAGCCAATATTTTCCTGTAGAGAGGGTAATATACAGACAAGAAACCCATACCATCAGGGTCTGATAAACAAAATTTTTAGTGTAATGGGTTTTCCTTCAGAAAAAGACTGGGAGGGCATAAAACATATGCCAGAATATTATAGGCTTCTAGAGGATTTTGAAAAGTCAAAATATAATAATTGTTCCTTAACTAAATATTTAAATAGAAAGAATACAGATCTTGACATAAAAACATTGCGTTTGCTTGAGAGGCTACTTTTAATGGATCCCAACAGACGAATAACAGCTCAAGAAGCAATGCAGACCGAGTATTTTAAGGAAGATCCTCTTCCCACTAAGGATGTATTTGCTGGATGTCCAATACTATACCCAAAGAGAAAATATCTTCCTGACGAAGATCCATCTGTAAAACAACAAACACAGAATCAGCCCCCAGATGTAAATCAAGGACAAGGTGATCGTGGTCCCTGTGCTACAATAGTTCAGATTGCTCCAAACCATCCTGTTAATACACCATCTAGCCTGACATCACAACTACCTCTAACTGAATCCCTTCCCGTTCACCTACCGCAAGGTTGATTCATACAACCACAGATACACTCAAGCAACACTCTATTTGTGCCAGAAAATTTCATAAAATTTTTGACAGTAGATGGCTCATACACTACCATAGTGCCAACACTGCCATACAGTGCTAACATTTGTAATTTTAGGTAACATTTCTTGTGTATTTTTTTAAATTTGTCTAATTTTGTGTTAGTTAGTTTTTAAGTTTTTGGAATATTTATATGTTTGGTTCTAGGCCGTCATCCTAATTGAGGTTTTTCTGGGTTTCTCTCAATTGCTTAAGGTAAATGCCGGGATGATCCCTTGATTGCTACCCCAGAGTAAAGTAGAATTTGTCCTCCAATTTTAGTTATAGTTATTCATGTATGTATGTTTTATGTTGTATGAATGTTTTATTATTTTTTATTATTGTATATGTATGTTGTATATATTGTATGAATGTTTTATGATTGTATATGTATGTTGTATATATTGTGTGATTGTTTTATTATTTTATATTATGGTATATGAAAGTTGTATATATTGTATGATACTCAAATAACTGTAAATGTTACTAAAAAATAAATGTTTTTCTCTGACTTGTGGACCTTTTTAATATAGTTCAAATTTTCTGCTAATTAGGAAAGATTTTCTTTTCTTTCATTCTGTTAACTAAAGAAGGAGATTTTTTGGGGGTGAAGGGAGGGGGTTTTAATTTTGTTTCTGCCTGTGGAAATTCCAATGTACAAATATATAAGTACTCTAGTAGAAATAGTTCTTGTTTTTTAATAAAAATTTATATGATTCATTTAGTAAAGAGTGGGGGGAGGTGTGAGTGTGGACATCTGGTGTTTGTTGGTTCAAGCCCAGTGGGAGTGATCATAAATTTTTATTCAGTTTTGCCTACATAAAATTATTCAAAAAAATATTACGTACATTTTGAAAGTTATTTCTGTGCTTCTTATGCAGTTTAAGGCATTTTTTGATATTGACATAAATAACTTTTTTGTTTATTATGCTTATAATAATAATAATAATAATAATAATAATAATATTTATTTGTCCATAAGTATCATTTACAATTGCATGATATGGGACACGTCAGTTTGTACAATGGTATTATAGTAATTGTATACTAATTTCATACAATATTTATACACTCACTTTAGATTGATTCATCATATGCACAAACTACATACATATCTATATCTATATACTCTACCTATCTATCTGTCTACAAATCTCTTTATTACACTACTTATCTATATCACACTATACACAATATTTACATACACATATACATTATCAAAATGCCCATACATTTTTCAAGAAGCTTCTGCTAATAAGAATTCATTCACTGTGTAAAAACATTTATTTATTAAAAAGTTGAATACTTGTTTGTTAAATGTTTGGGAAGTTTTGATTTCTTGGGGAAGTCTGTTATACAGTGGTATTCCTATGTAGTTAGGGTTCTGTTCAAATAATTCAGTGTTATGATGTGTTTTGTGAAGATTTGACTTGTTCCTTGTTTGGTGTTCATGTATCATTGCATTAGTTTTATGGTTCTAAATAAATAAATAAATAAATTTATTGTCAAAAAACAGTACAAACTGCGTATGACCACGTGGAGGGAAAAAAACTAAGCAAGGAAGGAAGCAAGCAAGGGACCATCCCATCAATTCCGATCAAGGGCCCTAAGGCAGAGGCGGATTCAAAAAATTCAGCAAAAATTCCTAGATAAGATAAAAAGTTAGCTGCGAGTTATAATACCAATAGAATGTCAATATGTTTGTAATTTTAAGCAAAAAATTACATGTAAGTTATTATCGAACTATATGTTTGGTTCTGGATGTTTGTTTTTGTTTGAAGGATATATATACCTAGCAAAGCCAGTATTTGTAATGATTTGAAGTGAGGTTTGCAGCTAGATGTACTGGATGAATATGTGATGATTCTGATAACCTTTTTCTGTAAGAGGAAGATTCTTTTTGATTTAGATGTGTTCCCCCAAAAGAGTGTACCGTAAGTTAATAGGGCCCTTGATCAGAATTGATGGGATGGTCCCTTGCTTGCTTCCAGAGAGTAAATTAGTTTAGTGTCCTCCACGTGGTCATACCCAGTCTGTACTGTTTTTTGACAATAAATTTATTATTATTAATGAAAATAGGCAAAATATAATGTCCTAAGAATGTTTTTATTTACACTCAGTTTAATGGTTCTAATGGCATAACAGATTTTGCTGAGCTTTTTAGTGAGTTGGTCAATGTGTGTATTCCAATTTAGATTTTCATCTAGCCATATATCTAGAAATTTTGTTTCCTGTACATACTTGATTTTGTTATTATTAATTGTTATGTCTGGAAAATAAGCATTTTTGTTTTGTTTATAATGGAATCCTATTGCAACTGATTTTTTCTCATTGATTATAAGTCTGTTATTTTCAAACCATAGAAGAATTTTCTGGATAAAGTTTTCTTGATTGTTAATTAACTCAGCTATTTTTTTTCCCAGTAATCAGTATGCTTGTATCATCAGCATATTGTGTTAGTCCTATATCTGTTGATGGTTCTACAAGATTCCCTAAATCATTTATGTAAATTAGGAAAAGTAATGGTCCTACCTTGAGGTACTCCTATGTTCATCTGTTTAAGGTCAGATCGCTCTTGTTCTATTATGTTGTGTATGGTATTAAGTCTGCTAACCTCTACTAGTTGTGTCTTATTGGTTAAATATGATTCTAGCCATTTAAATGCAACTCCCCTAATTCCAAGACTATTGAGTTGTTCAAGTAAGAGGTTGTAGTTGACAAGATCAAAGGCTTTTGATAAATCAAGAAAGACACCAACACATTTATCCCTATTATCTAATTTTGTATAGATGTCTTCAAGAAAGCTATTGATTGCTGTTGCAGTTGATCTCCCTTTGCGAAAACCATGCTGGAAATTATTTAGTATCTTGTTTTTGTTAAGAAACTGAGTTAATCTGCTGTGCATTACTTTTTCAAAAATTTTTGAGAAAGGGGAAAGTAGAGATATTGGTCTATAGTTTTTTATGTTGTGGGGACCATTTTCATGAATCGGTTTAACTATTGCTGTTTTTAGAAGTTGTGGAAAAACTCTGGTACTTAATGATAAGTTAATTAGGTAGGTTAGTGGTTTAACTAAATGGCAGTTACATTTCTTAAATAAATAGTTAGAGAACTCATCCAGGGAGACTGATTTGGAGCTTTTCATGTTTTTTATAATATTATTTATTTCTTTATCATCTGTCGGTGTAAGGAAGACCGATTGTTTTATATTATAGGCACTGGTATAAGTTTGAGACTGGTGCGTAAGCTGAGTTAGCAGGTCTCCTGCTAGACTAGTAAAATAATTATTGAATCTATTTGCTTTATTATTATTATTAGTGTGACCTGATTTATCATCACAATTGTTTATATCATAGTCATATTCGTGTTTTGGATTTCCAAGTTCTGTCTTAATGATATTACATATTGATTTAGATTTGTTTATGGATTTAGCAACTTTTCTTTCCGTGTGCATTATTTTTAGCTAACTTTATTACTTTGTTATAGATTCTTTTATAGTTAGTATAATATGTTGTAAGTTCTTTAGATGAAGTGTTCTCTTTTACCAGTTTAGAAAGATGTCTGAGATTCTTACTAGAAATCTCTAAGGTTTAGAGTTAATTCGTTTTCAGTAATTCAAGTGTGTATTTTCTATTAAATCTTTTCTGTTAATTTACTTTTATATCTAATTCATGATATTGATCATAAGTAATTGAAATTATAAAGAAGAATGAGGAGATGTTGTATCATTTTATATCAGGCAACATTTCAATTTGTAAAATTAATTCTCCATAGCTATAGCTTTTCAAAACCTCTGACTTTTGCAGTAATCATAGTGGTCTAGAGGACAGTTGTTCCAGGTGTGTGCAGGTGTGATGAGTTCTGGGGGAAGCATGATGTTTTGCCTGATATATATTCAAGTTATAGGAAAGACAAAGCACATAATATGAATTATGAAAAAGAAGGGTGAGAAACCCAACATCTCTCCTTCCCAATTCCCTTACCCAAGTCCAATGGTTAGGTGGAAGAGCAGACTTCATGGCCTGAACCTTGCCAAAAGGCATAAAATAAAATTAAAATAATAAATAGAAAACTAAATTGTTGCAGAAGGGAGAAAAATCTGGTATTAATAAAAGTAATGAAAGTGATGATTTTGAAGAAACATTTAGAGTATATGACATTTCTAAGAAGATAAAACTCCAATGCACAGCTTCATTCTGGCTGCGCTTTTTGCATATTATGCAAAACCTGATTTTCTACCACCTAAAGTAACATACAAAAGAAATCAAACATGTAAAACATTCAATGTAAAGTAACAAGGAAATGTCAAGTTCTGAATTCCTGTAGTTATATTGCTTATCTTCTTCAAAAAGGCATATTGCAGCATAATTGGCTTGCTGCTGTGAGTTTAATTAAAATTTTACTCAAACACAACCTGATGAAAGAGCATCTACTCAATTTTACTTAAACACTAGTAAAATCTAAGCTACTCATTCAAATTTTATAATTTAAAGATTTTTTTATCTTCGTTAAATACACAAGACAAAGGGCCCATTAAATTTGATGATAGTTTTTTTCATTCTTAAATTTCTTATTAAATTGAAGTACTTCAACACGTCTATTTTTAATAACCTTTTTTTCAATAATTCATGTTTCCTTTCGAAATATCCTTGTAATATGTGTTGTGTGGTATGTCCTACAGATCATAGTGGATGATATTAAGAAAGAATTCTTGGCCTGTATGAATCAGTTTGACGTTTTTAATCAGTTCATTTCTGGAAAGCTTCTTCATAATTTAAATGACGGGACTATATTAACTGTAGATACTGAAGAAAAATGTTTGTGAATGTTTTCTACAGAGGATGTAAAATCCTGTAAAAGAATTTTGTGAAACAGATTTATGACAAAACAAATGCTGTGAGTAAACCAAACAAATTCATAGTGCAAGATTCTATGAGCATACTGTACTGATATGAATACTGAAGTCGAGATAATTAAAGATGATTGTTTTATCATTAGTTTCTGTAATTATGCTGTTGATGTAATGTATATTTATGTGTTTATGTAATGATGTACCTAACTATGTTTTATTCCATTTTCTCTTTTGATATTGTATGTTCATTAAATGTGCTTTGTGATTTAACAAAAATTTTAATTTTGTAACATTGATCTCTCATTTTATTTCCAGTTGTACTGTCAGGTACTATCATGAAGTCTTAATAGTTAGCAGTATGTGTCATTTTATTTTAGTTCTTATCAGTACAATATTAAATATCAAGTGTATTTAACTGCTAACTTTAATGCTATATTTAATATGTATTACTTAGATCAATAACGAATGAAAATATGATCTCATTTATGACAGCAAGACTGATGGACAATTATAAAGGGTTAGTTTGCGCTTAAGAGGGTAATGGATCTGTCATCTTGCCAGTGCGTCAAATTAGACGCATAACACGGTACAAAAATCATAACTGTTGCAAATTAAGATCAAACTTGGTCGTAACACTGCACTTGTTATCACTTGTACTCTCCAATGGCGCCTATGCAGTTTCTCTCGGACATCCAGAGATGGCGTTCGCGGCACATGCCAATTGATAGCATTGAAAGGCATAGAATTTTTCGAAAAACTATCATAGAATCGGAAAAATTCTATGCATTTTCCTAAACCTGCAAATAATGTTATTAATCTTTCAGGTTAACCTCTTGAGGAAGGAGTTTTGTCCTTACTTGAGAAAGGATTAAACTTCGCCGTTACGCCAAAACACACACCCATTGGCGATATTATTTGAGGTGTCGAAAGTGCATAGGTAGGTATTTCTCCCAACATCGCGGAAGAGATCAGGAGAGAAACGTCGAGGGAGATATCTCGAGCCAAACCACCGAAACATCAGTAAAGAAGAAAGAAGTGCGTTAAGATCTCTTAAGGAAAGAAATGATGTAGTGATATTGCCAGCGGATAAAGGTAACGCCACAGTAGTTATGAAGAGATGTGAATATATCAACAAGGTGGAAGAACTCCTGAGCGACGGGACATACTCTCCGATAAGTACAAACCCTCTTAGAAAGTTGAGGACTGAAGTCAATGCACTTATCATCAATGCTTCATCCATACCCGATGAGACTAAACCATCGTTAAAAAGAAATAACAATGTCAAGCCTAGAATGTACGGTCTCCCCAAGGTGCACAAATCTGGTGTCCCCCTGAGACCTATAGTGAGTGCCATCAACGCACCAACTCAACCTCTCGCCCGTTTTCTAGCAAAAAAACTTTTACCACTGACTGATACTATCTCGTCAACTATCAAAAATTCAGAACACCTTGTAGACGTTCTAAGTGAGATAACTCTAGGCGACGAGGAACTCGTGGTGAGCTTCGATGTTGTCTCACTTTTCACGAAGGTTCCGGTCCGCGAATCACTAAACGTCATAGAACAACAGCTTGGGCAGCGAGGCGTACCGTTGGAGTGGGCTAAACTGACTGAATTTTGTCTTAACTCCATTGTTTTCCAGTTTGATGGTAAATTTTACTCCCAAGTAGAAGGAGCGGACATGGGTTCACCCCTTTCTCCTGTCATTGCAAACATCTTTATGAATTTGAAAATGAGGTTATAGAAAATTCTTTATTAAAACCTAGAGTTTGGTTGCGATACGTCGATGACACCTTCGTCATATGGCAACATGGACGAGAAAATCTTAACAGATTTTTGGATTTCATCAACCAGGCTCATACAAACATCAAATTCACTATGGAAATTGAATCCAACGGTCAGTTGCCGTTTTTAGATGTTCTCGTAAAAAGGAAGAATGACGGCTCCCTTGCGCATAGCGTTTACCGCAAGGCAACACATACCAACCGGTATTGAATGCTGAGTCACTCCACCATCCAGCTATCAAACGTGGTGTGTTAAAAAACATTAGTCACCCTAGCCAAAAAAGTGTGTGACAAAGGTAGCTTAGATCAAGAAATGGAACTCCTGCGTGATACTTTCCGCAATAATGGATAACAACAAGGCCATAAACAAGTCTCTCAAATCGCATCATAACGTTCGTTCGGAAAATAAAGAAAACCGCGAGTTTTCTAAAACCGCCTTACTCCCATATGTGGAAGGAGTTACTGACAAGGTTGGTAAAATTCTCAAGAGACATGACACAAGACCTGTCTACAGCGTCCCTGAAAAGTTAGGCATATCTCTTGTTAAAGCTAAAGAGAAGCTACCTCCCCCCTGGCGTCGGCCGGCATTTACTCCATACCCTGCAAATGCGGTCGCGAATACGTAGGGGAAACCAGACGAACTGTGGAAGAGAGAATGAGATAACACATTAGACATTTCAAATATGGAAGGACAACCAAGTCAGCCATAGCCCTCCATGCGATAGAGGCGGGGCATGACTGTAACCTTGATGAAACTCGGATAATTATTAAGGAGGATCGTTGGTGGCCCAGACGGATCAAAGAAGCCATAGAGATTGCCAGAACACCTAACAATCTTAATGTTGACAATGGCTTGATCTTATGCAGCGCCTGGAGATGGGCACTAATTCCATCCGAGCGCTCCGCTTCACCCGGTTCCGCTCCGCCCCGCGCTGATTGGCCGCCACGGCCGGCCAATCATGGTGCAGCCGCCCAACCCGAACCCAATCTACATAACCGACGCGTAACACGTTCGACCTCGCAGAGCACGACAGAGACTTAGGTCTGTACGACTCTGACATTGCCCTGAAGCCATTTACCCACAGCACGATGGCCGACACGTTGATAGTTACATCTACTAAGACGCGGTTTGTCCCGGACAAAGAAGCTTATATTGTCTCCGGCCGCGGAAGCCTACGTTTATATTTAAAAAATAAAAAATTTCCTGACCTCTTTATATTTTCATGCATAAAGTCTGCGACAAATAATGAAGATGTGCAATACTCCACTTAGCTTACAATGCTTCGTTTTCAAGGACATTGGTGATAAAAGGAGAACACATTCCTTTGGTTTCGCGAGTTTAAATCCATAAGGCAACAATAAAACTCACTTTTAGACATATTTCAGTTAGAATGTCATAGATTACACTACTCATCTCTGACCCGTGCTATACTTATTTAAACACGCTTGTATAATGAGAGTTGAATTAGTCCAAGTTGGCAGAGTTATATTATATGTAAATATCAATTTCTACCATGATCAAACATTTTCAAAAGCAGTCGATACAGATGACTGGTTACTCAGTCAACAGCGAAGAGATTTTTGCAAGTCCTCACATTTCAAGCTACATAATAATTTGTTGGTATGGACCTATACATGAAAATAGGGGCGAGTAATCAAATGAACAATTATTTCGTCAAACTTTCTCATCAAATAAATCAACGTTTGAAAAAGAATTTACACACGGTTGTTTGTTAAAGTGGAAAATGAAAGAAAGTAGTATGGATGAAAATGCAAAATATGTTTTTTCGGCAGTTTCCAAAGAGTATATCTATTAAGCTGGAGTATCCACTTCATAGGGCCAAGTCTAGACAATTAAATAATTTGTTGCTATTTTGTTGCCCGAGAAAAAAATTGGTCGCTATTGTCGTTTCCGAGGAACAGTGGATACTCCTGTTTGAATATATTAGTAAAGTGTTTTTTGTGTTCTATTGTCGATGTAGAGGCGTGACCAAATTCCATATATTTTATATCAAATAATTATGTGTTATTACGCCAATTTTTTCTAATGTTTTTTTTATTTCCACACCTTAATTCGAAAATAGAAAAATGAATCTGATAGAAATGATTCTTTTGCAAATATTTCAGAAAGATTGTGAAATTACATTTCGATATTTTTTTACTATTCTAATGAATAGAAATATTATTTTTCAATCAGATTTTGTCGACTGTAAAAAAGATATTTCCTAATGAATAATCTGGAATTCTTCTTTATTTTTATACTAAGTAGGTTTCACATGCCAAGACTGAGTAGAAAATCTATATTTTCGTCAAGATGGGCATTAGGGATGTAATATGTTCAGAACAAGTCCTACCAATGTTATAATTAGTTTCTTATTTGAAACGGATATTTTGCATTTTATGCTTTCTATGCAATTTAGAGAAAAAAATTTCGAAATGATTGAGTAATTTCTAAACATGTACTTTTCTCTTTTTTGAAGCACCTTTTTTTTTTAATTGAAACAGTTTTAGATCATATGAAACAAAGGACAAAGCAAAAACCAATCTTTTCGTGAATAGTAAATCAATTTGTCTTATTAGTTTTCTCATAATTTCTGCACACAGGTTGCCAGAAGAAATTGTTAAAGACATGTTTTCGGTACTGCAATCGCAAAACAAATATTTTCTTCAATGGAATAATTTTACGATTACAATATATTTTATATACAGAATGTATCCGTGATGATGTTACAAATTTTCAGGGATGATGGAGGAGGGCAAATGGATCAATTTGAGATAAGGTACCTTAGTCCGGAAACAACCGAGTCAAAATTCAAAAAAAAATTCTACTCATTCAATTCCGTTAACAATAATCCGAAAATGATTGAGTCAAAAGTAAAAAACCACCGACCTCAGTCGGGTTTAACCTAACTTGGGAATAGTAGACCAACGCCGTGTCCACTACACCACTGAGGCCTTGTGTATGAGACACGTGGCCGGACTGAAGAGGATCTCATGGCAAGAATTAACGTAGACTGCGACACTGTTCACACGACACCGGGGACATTCGAACGGGTACGACACAATCTTGTGCGACGATGCCATGCCTGCATTGACGCGCAGGGACGCCATGAAACTTGTGCAGGTAAACGGGATTAAATGAGTAGAATTTTGCTTATAACTTTTGACTCGATTGTTTCCGGAATATGGTTTCTTATCTCAAATTGATCCATTTGCCCTGTTTAATATGCCTTAGGACCCTTCATCGGAATTGATGAAATGGTCCCTTGCTTGCTTCCGGAGAGTAAATTAGTTTATTGTCCTCCACGTGGTCATACGCAGTTTTTAACTGCTTTTTTTGACAATAAAGTTTATTTAAAGTTTATTTATTTCCTTGCTATATGACAAATTAAAATGTGGATGTATTAATATCTTTCTATCCATCTTTCTATCCATCAAATTCCCATCCCTATAAATTAACCCATGAATTTTTAAATATTTTTTTTCACCATTACGTAAATAATTTCTATGTTTAAACGCATGGGAAGAATTAAAATTAGAAAAATATACGGGTGATTCAATCTCATGAACTATTCAAACATATCAAATTCCTAAAACTTTTCGTTGAAAGATAAAAAGCACGTTATATTCCGGAAAATTTTGGCCCCGATTTAATTTAATCAATTCACTCAGATCAGCAAATTATTCTAATCTTGGACGTGAGAAGTAATATTGAATTAACCATACGTTTTGCATTCAGTCATCGGTAGCGAGTGTTGTGCATTGTTTCAGTGTAGAACATTCCACAGAACAGTTAAATATCATGACCTGTAGATGACCACCCAGAGGATGTATCTCAGAAGGGAAGGAATTGTGTTACGTTCACAGTCGAAAGGCGATTTAAACTTACATTTATTGTTCATATAATAATTTTGTAAAACTAAATTTCACAAGATTGACACTTATGCCATTCGGTTCCAGATATTAACCCCCACCCCATAAATTAAGTATCGGAAAAATCCCACCATAAGTTTACGAGATTGCCGATTTAAGCTCACAATTATTGCTCGTATAATAAGAATAAAATATCTGTATTTTTTCATATATTTTACAAAATTTCGAAGACATATTTTTGAAGCAAAAACCTTAATTTATTTAAAATTTATGATCCAATAAAGATATTTGTAAGCCTCTTAATATATTTTAGGTAAGAACACTTGGTCTTAAAATATCTCGACAACTACAAAACCTTTATTTGACATGGTCCGCGAGTCAACACGAGGGATCAGAAGCAAGTCAATCAGTAGCTGTCTCCGGAAATTTCAAATGTCATCGGATGTGGTGTAATACAACATTAGCAGGGTGACCCCAACCATTAGCCTTACAGAAATATCTCTTGAAAAAATGTTCCCTATTGTTCACATTTATGACATACAATCTTTACTTTAATTTGTTTCTCCACATTACTCAACAAATGTTGTGCCGTGAATTGTCGTTAGAAATAATTTCCATTCAATAGATCTCGCACTCTCAAAATGCAATTGGACAAATGTTTCCTTTAACTTGATTTAGACACGTGATACCGCCAGAATAGAAAAATTCTTTTTAGGTTTTCGGAGTACCCACGTTCCGTACTCATTCAATAAATACTAGATGTGTTCAAATTTTAGCCTTATGGAGGAGCAATACTCACATTGTATAAAACCCATTTTATCTGTATTTTTATGACAGACAATTTTATAATTACATCACATTATTTTTTCTATCATACATAAAATATTACATTAGAGGCTTGTATTGCTAAATCGATTTCTGGTAATGCAATATCTTCATTAATAGTTTAAACAGGGCGCACGAAAAACGTTTATGTATGTAAAATATAGGAAACAAATAATTCACCGAACAGAATTTCGATGTATCGATTGGTACCTGACATAAGATTGCTGAACCTTCAAAATTCAAATTTTAATGAGATTATTTAGGATGAAGCGTGATCTTCTTGAAGTTTCTGTATTTTAAATATTATCCATGAACTAATAGAGTTATTGTACTTAAACGACTTTAGTTCTTATATCCACAAATGGGCATTTTCATGTTTAATTCTTAGTGGGTGTTAATGCTGCTCTATTTGTCAACCTCCCATTGTATTCATTTGAATAGATAATAACTATAGCACGTTTACATCACAGATTATATTAGGTACAGATGGATCACTCGTGAATTACGACTAGCAGCGCTCCACTAGCAAGGCGCCTAACTAACTACCCCCACCACCCGTTCAACTGGTTGCTCGCATAGTGAGTGTTAACGCTGGCGGCAAGCATTTGGTCTTCATGTGGCGACTGCGACTAAATGAAGCTACTCGAGCTCTGCTTGGTGTTGATTTGTGTGTGTTTTAGTTCGACTCACGCATTTTCTGAGTTTGTACTACAGGTTAATTGTTTGTAGACTGCTGCAGAATATGGTAGCAGGTACTCGATTAAAATTATGCGATGTACTGCTTTGCAGAAATACGTCTGTCATCGGTTTTGCACGATTTAAATTTCCTGTAGATGAGGAAAGGTAAGTTATAATTCTAATGCTTCTGTAATTGTAATAGACTTAAGTGGTTGGCAGTTCATTAGCTTTACATATCAGATTTGCCAGTGATTAATATTTTTATTCAAAGTGGTTGTTATATACAAACGAAATTCCTGTTATCGAGTTTTCCGTGAAATTTTTGCTATTGAATATATCACAATTTTTTAAATCTTAAAATGAATTACACGAGTAATTGTGTCAGTGTTGCTTTTGAATGTTAAAGGGACTTGATTAGGATGTTTTGTGAACATGAAAATGACTTCTGCATATTAATATTTATTTCCTTTTCTGTCAAATATCCTTTATTGTTGCAGCTAGTGTAGTAGTTTGAGTTCGTATTAAAATGTTTTATCTTAAGCTACTTTAATTTAATTGTTTTTTTTTTTCGTATAGGTACAAATTGAGTGTGCTGTGGAAGGTTTCTAGAAGAAAAATGAAGTAAGCAGTCATTTCTCGATAGAAACTTTCTCTGATACTTTCAAAAGGTTGCATATGTAAGCAGTTTCATCAATAGAGTATAACGCTAATCATGAAGTGGATACATTGGAAATAGACTTTTCGAGAAGGAAATATTCTTATATGAATCATATTTCCATTTCAATCAATTGAATTTTTTGTAGTAAACATAACGAAATGCTAACACACTAATATGTTTTTTGTGGGACTTTACGGCTCGTCCACATCGAGGTCATTTATGCCCTAAAACTCTGTACAGGCAGGGAAAATGCAGTTACGCACTAGGGAGAGCCAACATGACTCTCCCCGCGTGAGGGACTCGCCGAATGACTCAACCATACCCACTAAAAACCCTCCTGAATTACAACTCAAAACTCAAATATCAACATATCTTAAAACATTCCATACATCATTAAAAAAAGAAAAAAGAGGAAAATGAAAGATACTCTAGCGTCGGGACCGAAAAGACCAAGAGGTGACCACGGAAGGTCAGGAAAGAGAAAGGAAGGAGCCTCACACAAGTGGAAGTAAAACCAGACTCAGCTCGGGGACCCGTGTTTGCTAAACTCGTACTTACTAGATGTAAGTCCCCTGGGGGGACAATAATATGAACCTTTGTTCTTTGGGGAGGTTCCTCATATTAAATAGTTGTATTTCTGTTGTTGCACGTGTGTTTTACATGAGAATACTTCATTTGCCAAGACCAGTGTCTGTTGGTGAACCTGAAATGACACCAACTCCTGAAGTGCAGTGTTCTTCACCAACTAGATGTGAAACACAAGGTTTGTGTTTTAATAGCACACGAGGAACAAGATGAATATATTCTCTGGTATGTGCAAGAAATTATCGGTTAACAAAAATGTTGTATTGACGCGAAGATTAAATTGGGACATCCTTGAATTAATCTTCAGTACGTTGGAGCAATATAGTGTGTTTGATAATTATGATTGCATTTAATTAATTACATGTTACATACATTGGAATCCACTAATTCTGTGAAGATCTTGCCATAACTTTAAATTAAATGCATGCATCAATGAGGGAAAAATAATATACGTACAGAGAATGTCTCAGTAGTGAAAAAGAGTATTATGACATAATTTTCCAGGATATATATTTTTTCTTTCATTAAAAGAACAAATATTACAATAGAAGAGTTTCATAGAAAGTGTTATGAAATATGAACATTTTAAAGATCTTTTGGTTATCTCTCCTTGACTCTCCCTTACTTGTAACTTTCAGATTAAATACATGCAGAATTTATCTTAGTTACTTTTCAAATAGTTTTGGGTATTATACTGATTCTGTATGGTGAGTGTTAATTATACAATATACATATGTGTCAAAACCACTTATGAAAGAACACACTATTGAAAGGAGAAAACTACGTTAATGCCATTATTTGTAATGATTAAAAATGTATTGTAAAAGGTAAATATGTACATATATAATGTTTGAGTATTATATTGTTGAACAAAAAAATTATAATTGAATCAGATTGACATGAAAGTGTAACACACACACACACACATATATATATAGTGATGAAATAATTAATTAAACAACTAATTAGCAATAAACGTGATTTGTGATGAGTTAATTAATTAAAACAAACAAGCCCCGCTTTGGAACCAATTGTGATGCGTTTAATTAAAAAAGCTTGGCGACGAAGACCATGTGTTTAAATGATGCTTGTCTTGAAAGTTGGGCGCCAAATTGTCCTGAAAAGTGGGACAATTAATTGAGGAATTTCTAGGGTAATAAGGGACCTCAAAAATATATACATGAAACTTCAGGGTTCTCATAGAAATGAGTGTGGGATTCGTATTATTTAAAAGGTGAAAAACACACAGAGTTCCATAAGGAAATCGCAATTTGAAAATAAAATGACTAAATTGTTTATTCATTAGTAATACACGATATCTAAAACTACCATGCTTTCTTCTTTCTTCCTCCCCATTAACATTCCCCCAAAAAGGCACAAACACAGAAAATATTGACAATGAGTTCTAACATACTATATCTTGTCATCAAATAAAATGCTGAAGGCAAATGNGGTAACTCACGGACACGTCGCCTCCTCACTCGTTTCCTACTGCTAAAGCGCCCATCCGTTTTGGAAGAGCCGATTCAGCAAACGACGCCGTCATGTTCCAATCAACATCTCCAAAGCTCGTTCTCGAACCCACGTTCGCCAAGTATTGTTCGTAACGCGCACTACTTGAGCCATCATTCCCAAGTCCAAATGATGCTCCACAAATATAAAATGTCTTATTATCTCGGAACAAACACTCGACTATTCCGAAGTCGGAAATAATCCATGAAACAGCTCGAAGTACATGGGATGAAATATTTGAATCTGAGTGGAATTTCACGTTAAATTCTTAGTAATGTTCTAAGTAAAATTTCTCTGAATTAACCTCCTCAGTCAATTTAACGTAATGTAAACCACAGCAGAAGCACAGAAACAGAAACCAGAGAGTAGTTAGTGATCAGTTGATCAGTTCGTCAGTTCATTCGGTCCATTAGTTCTATTGCTTCGTCACTCCTCTTTATAACTTTGTCCCCACTTCTCGTCGTTATTACTCCGCCTCCGTTGCCACTAAATTTTAGGAAAAATCCCCCCTACTGACGCTCGGCGATGATGCAAGTCCCGACGTTACTCTTTTGGATAACTTAATTATTTTTTTATTCAATTCTTTTTTTTCCCGCAGCATCGCTTCTCTCGGACAAGACATGTTTGTTCATTTTTCTATTTAATCTTATCCCCCACACCTTCAAATGCTTCTCATCTGCCACGCGAGTCGGTGTTTATTCTAATTGGGCCGAACCCAAACACTTTAATCTTAACTACTCGACCGCTGCGATTTCTTGGGTGAATGTCCTTTTACGACCTACTCAGTCTGTGCGCTATTGAAACCCACCCTTTTGTATACATTTCGAGATTCTCTGCTCCTTTGAATTTATGATCGCTTACGACAACACTCACGCCAACGCTATTTGGATTTCGAAATATATTGACACATTATGATCTTTATGTTAGTTAGTCTGGGAAT